>JABSTT010002516.1:0-38016 GCA_013339685.2 Hyalomma asiaticum | reverse complement strand
GCCTCGCATGCTAACCTAGAAGGCACCAAGTCTGCCTAACGAGGCCCAGCTATACGAAATAACGAAAGGGAAGGGGTCAAGGGCTCGTTCTTTAGTTGTTGGGAAACAATTTAATGAGCAAACAGACAATGAAGCCTAGGAAAGTATAGGGGAAGTTACTTGTGGTATTGTAATTGTGGAGAAAGTAGAAAGGAATTAAAGTGGACGAAAAGACAAACCTGCCTTCAGTGGGAACTGAACCCACGACCTTCGGTTGTTTCTAACAAATAAAGAACGAGCCCTTGACCCCTTTCCTTTCGTTATTTCATAGCTTGGGCCTTGTTGCGGCAGACTTGGTGCCTTAGGTAGCATGTGAGGGCTTATTGGGCAGCAGTCATCTCATCTAAGTTCACATTCTACGTGACGCCTCCTAGCAAGAAAGTTTGTCCCACACACGCCACCTTGGCCATGAGTGGCGCTGCCTAACACTCCCAGGGTAATACGTACATAAATACACAATAAAGTGGACGGGGGGGACAACCGCCTTCGTAGCTTAGTTGGTAGATCATCGGACGCAACATCCGAAGGTCGTGGGTTCGATTCCCACCGAAGGCAGGTTTGTCTTTTCATCCACTTTAATTCCTTTCTACTTTCTCCACAATTACAATACCACAAGTAACTTGCCCTATGCTTTCCCAGGCTTCATTGTCTGTTTGCTCATTAAGTTGTTTCTAACAAATAAAGAACGAGCCCTTGACCCCTTCCCTTTCGTTATTTCATAGCTTGGGCTTCGTTGCGGCAGACTTGGTGCCTTAGGTAGCATGTGAGGGCTTATTGGGCAGCAGTCATCTCATCTAAGTTCACATTCTACGTGACGCCTCCTAGCAAGAAAGTTTGTCCCACACACGCCACCTTGGCCATGAGTGGCGCTGCCTAACACTCCCAGGATAATACGTACATAAATACCCAATAAAGTGGACGGGGGGACAACCGCCTTCGTAGCTCAGTTGGTAGAGCATCGGACGCGACATCCGAAGGTCGTGGGTTCGATTCCCACCGAAGGCAGGTTTGTCTTTTCATCCACTTTAATTCCTTTCTACTTTCTCCACAATTACAATACCACAAGTAACTTGCCCTATGCTTTCCCAGGCTTCATTGTCTGTTTGCTCATTAAGTTGTTTCTAACAAATAAAGAACGAGCCCTTGACCCCTTCCCTTTCGTTATTTCATAGCTTGGGCCTTGTTGCGGCAGACTTGGTGCCTTAGGTAGCATGTGAGGGCTTATTGGGCAGCAGTCATCTCATCTAAGTTCACATTCTACGTGACGCCTCCTAGCAAGAAAGTTTGTCCCACACACGCCACCTTGGCCATGAGTGGCGCTGCCTAACACTCCCAGGATAATACGTACATAAATACCCAATAAAGTGGACGGGGGGACAACCGCCTTCGTAGCTCAGTTGGTAGAGCATCGGACGCGACATCCGAAGGTCGTGGGTTCGGTTCCCACCGAAGGCAGGTTTGTCTTTTCATCCACTTTAATTCCTTTCTACTTTCTCCACAATTACAATACCACAAGTAACTTGCCCTATGCTTTTCTAGGCTTCATTGTCTGTTTGCTCATTAAGTTGTTTCTAACAAATAAAGAACGAGCCCTTGACCCCTTCCCTTTCGTTATTTCATAGCTTGGGCCTTGCTGCGGCAGACTTGGTGCCTTAGGTAGCATGCGAGGGCTTATTGGGCAGCAGTCATCTCATCTAAGTTCACATTCTACGTGACGCCTCCTAGCAAGAAAGTTTGTCCCACACACGCCACCTTGGCCATGAGTAGCGCTGCCTAACACTCCCAGGATAATACGTACATAAATACACAATAAAGTGGACGGGGGGACGACCGCCCTTCGTAGCTCAGTTGGTAGAGCATCGGACGCGACATCCGAAGGTCGTGGGTTCGGTTCCCACCGAAGGCAGGTTTGTCTTTTCGTCCACTTTAATTCCTTTCCACTTTCTCCACAATTACAATACCACAAGTAACTTCCCCTATGCTTTCCTAGGCTTCATTGTCTGTTTGGTCATTAAGTTGTTTCTAACAATAAAGAACGAGCCCTTGACCCCTTCCCTTTCGTTAAGACATCCTCTTAGTGACGTTAAGTGACACGTCACGTCTAGTGATACGAACGATGGCCTCACAGTCCGCGCCGATGAGCATGCCAAAGAAAACGAGGCAAGTACACGGCACCGACAATGTGGCATACCCACCGATGCCTTGAAAACAGTGCAAGCAGACATAATGAGCAACTGCTTCCATCACGCTGGATTTACACTTGCTGAGTGCTCATGAGCCTGACTTTGCAACAGAAGGGCTTGAACTGCGACCAATCATGAGCTAAAATGCGGATGTTGTTGACGGCCTCAAGGCTGCCATGTGGCGATTCCTGCCACCATTACATTTCAAGGCGTCAACATCGTGGCATGGTGTCGTCAAGTGCGGAACTGGGCGATTATTACAAATGTTCTGCAAATGTCAGAGTGACTCTGACTTGGAATATGCGCCGTGAGCTATGGAGCTGTGATGTGTGGACCTGACTAGAGGGTGTGCTGTCTTTGTATCATCGTAAGCGGCCAGAAATACATGTGGACTTGGTGCCACGTAAGCGGAGATGTGTTGTGGGGGGTTACGGCACGCGCCGATGTTGGTGACGGTTCCTGGAGGCGACGCCGGCACCGAGAATTTCTCCGACATGGTTTATGAGTGGGATCATGAAAAAGAGAGTACTTCTAAGCAGATTCTAGACCCTCCCTTGGTGCATCGCATCTACGGTGGTTGGCCGGCATTACTGAGCCACTGCGCCCACCGGATATCGGCTGCGTGCACTATTCAGAATGAGGTTGGCAAGGGTGACCACTTGTGTGTCTGAATCCGGGCTCAGTTTAGCACCTGCCGGCTCCTGGAAGGCCTATGAAGGTTTAGGGTCGCGGGATACTGAAGAACCTCATGCCTGGATGTGCACTGCTTAATCCCTCACTTCCTAGTTCTGTGCCCCAGCTCTTACAGGCTACACCTCCATGAGGGTTCGTATCTTCGCACACGCCGCCACAGACCACTGTCATCGCAGAGGGAGGGAGAGTGTGGGGATCGCCACCAGAGGGACGCAGAGAGAGGACGACGACGATGTCATCGGGCGGTGCGTGGTGCGCGCTAGTGCTAGCCTGGGCCGGAGCTCGGCTGAACGCCAGCGGACGCTGCTGGGCGCAACGGCCCTGGACTGGCCAGCTGGCTGGGACTGGCTGCTGCAGGCCGAGACGCGGCCATCTCCCACAGTGTGCAGTAACACAACGACCACTTCTTCCTAGCCCAGCATCCTTAAAATGCAAATAGTCTTTTTTTATGCATTTGTTTTTTTCCGATGTTCAATAATTCTGACTTTTCTACGATCACTGCGGAGTCCGAATTATCGGTCGTCGACTGTAAACGGCTTGAGTACAAATGGCAGTGGTTTGCTTCTATGTCATTTTATTACTTCTGCAGCAAGGGATGAATTGCACGACAGCTTGTGACTTGTCTGGTTCGTTGCTCTCTGAACAACGGCTCATCTGATCCTTGCGATAACCGTTTGGTATTTATCGGAGTACTAAGCAGAGAAAGTTTGCAATTTCTTTCCTGTATACATGTCGGCGCTCGACCATTCCTTCCCTTAAATGAGTGTTGCACTGTAGGTAATGCTCACAGAGAAAGTGGAGGATTAGCAAAATCTTCACAAAAAGGCTTAGCAGGCAAGCATTCCAAAGCACTGGCAGTGTGCAGTTACTGCAGGTCGAGTGACTAATTTAGCTCCTGTACCGTAGGCACCTGAAAGCATGTTCGAATGCACCCATAAGCATTGTCACTTCCTAAATTGATAGTGTTGCGTCCAGCATTCTACCACAAGGACTGTAAAACGCAGGCTCATGCCCTGTTACCATGACTAAATGAAAGAGAAGCTTCCAATGCTGCAGTAGTGTAAGAGTATATAAGAGTCTGAGAAAGCTGCCTATTACAAGTTTGACTGCCCCTACAATGAATGCAGGCAAAGTTTCTTTATGACAAACGGCTTGCCCTCAGATGTAATTTTGCTGAAGCACACCATGTGTTAAGCTGGGCTCTCTGAGGCATTGTTCATGGCATGGGTCATTGTCTGTAAATTATAAACAAAAGCGCATTGCAAAAGCAGCCTTTTACATTTCATACAGATTTCCTACATTCCTAGCGATGGTCAATTGAACACATAACTCAAGTTGGTAACTCCATCAGTTGGCCAACATCAGCCAGAAGGGCCATCGTCACTGGACGGTTGCCCACCCTGTTTTCTTTCTACAGCTTTCGTCCCATCTTACCCATCCTTCCATTGCCTTTTATGCCCAATGCACTGCAGCCAAGTCATTTCAACAGATCCACCATAGCACTGCTGTGCATTCAACACTTATAAAAAAACCTGACTGTCTCTGCCTCTGAGGTCAAGGCTCGTACAGGTTTCCAAGAGAAAAATTCAAGGGCTTTTCAAGGACCTTTGACAAAAATTAAGGAACACGACTGCAGTTAATGTGTTGCACAAAACAAAGGGTATTCTGTTCACTTATTGCACAGTTTCACTAGACTAGAAGTTCTGATGCTCAAGACAGGTCTTTCAGTTTTTTTTTTTTCTATTTGCATCTAAATGCTATCAAGTTCGGTCTTGACTTTTGCAGTCTTTCGCAGGCTGTTGGACTTTACAACATGTCTGATGTCACCAGTAGCTTCTGCCTTTTCAGCAAAGCCATCAGAAGAGGTTATCAAATCGGCAACTGCTTCAAGTTTCTTTCCCTTCAGCTGCATGCATTCAACTTCCTCCGTAATCAAGCGCCTTTTTGTCTTATTTGCATTTTCTCGGCACTTTTTCTTCTCTGATTCTAAGTGTGCACCATAGTGCTGCCTTTCCTGGCTCTTTTGCCATTCTTAGCTCTTTTGTTATGGTGACATTCAAAATGCCACCTTCCCTCGCCACTGCGTCATATATGACACGCTGTGAAATATACAAGCCTTTCAGGTTCTCTACGGAGATTTGGTGGTTGACACTAAACCCCCGTTTGACACTTGCTTGTCCATGGCTAAGAACAAGAAGGAGCTTGACTGTTTTCTATAGCTCTTTGTAGGAGCGATGGGAGCTCAAGAGTTTGCGAAAGAACTCATCCAGCCTGCTAACACTCCTCTCAAAGCGGCGAAGCTCAAGCCTGAACTCTTCCAGCGATTCAGTGTACTCTACAAGAGCACATTCCCGCTGGCTGTCACTCACTCTTCCTGCTATGGTCATGTCGTCTAGCACCTTTCTTAGGCCCACCAGGCACTGATCCGGCTTGGAGCACATGAGCCGGGGGTCTATAGAGGACAGGCTTCTAACCATAGATGACTTTAGGGAACTTCTTTCCAGTATTTCCTTGGTCATAGCTGCCAAAAATTGTTTGCACTCCATTCTGAACTGGAACGCATCCTTCGCACTATTTGAATCTTTGAGTGCTTGTTCACACTTGGGACCGATATCCACTTTTTGAAGTGGAAGTGGAGTGTGGTTAATGGAATCAACCTCCACCCTCAGCAAACCAGCAACTCCTCCTAATAGGAGACAACACTGTGGCCTTTATGAATTTTGAAAGGAGCTTCCGCACAATACTTTCAAGGTCTCTCCCAAGAAATAAGATCATGGATTTGTCGGACTGGTAGTCTTTTCAAGAATGGCTGAATAATGTATGCAATACTGACGGCAAAGTTCAGTTTTGCCAGTGTCAAGAAGTCACGACAGTAGCTATGCACATTTTCAAAGAATGCACACTTCGGAAGGCTCACCTGCTTACTTCTAGCAGCCTCCCCATATTTCTTCAGGTCGTCCCAAAGCAGCAAAGCTCTCTCAATTACAATTGTGTTTTCCACCCAACAATGTGACACATACAGCAGAAGAAATTTGTCCTGGTTAGTCACAGTTGAAAAATCATCCCTTCGTGCAGGGGAGTCATGGAAGAGTGCACTCATACTTGACAGCAGAACGTCGATTCCCCACTTACTGGCTGCAACACCTGCCTTGTAGGCATTGCGGACGGTGTGGAGGCTACACGTTTGCAAGTCGACACATTGGACCTGATGGTTTTCCTGAAAATGTACTTGCATGTTCCTAAAGAACTTTGGGTAAGTTGACATTTGGCCCATCCATTGAGATCTGAAGAATCTTGCCAAGTGGCAAAGGCTCCAAAGCCCTTAGAAGTACCTCCTGCATATCATCTGCCATGGAGTGCCCCATAAAAGCGGAGGTGTAATACCTGGTGAACACCTTGTGTGTGGAGTCCCAGTACCGCACATGAACGTCTATTTGCTTCTCTTTCAGGAAGTCATTCAGTGACTCATCAAAAATCACGACATAATAGTCGGACTTCTGTACCTACTGTTGCAAGCATGACAAGAAAAATGGCCTGAGTCCATGGCACGCAACGTATGTGCATTTTCTTTCTCCGCACGAAAACAATTTGGCCACACCATTGTCAGGGAACATTTGCTTGAGCAAATCGCCGGTTTGCGCTGATGATCTGTACGAGTAGTGGGAGGTAATCACTTTCATTGCCCACAGAATTTCCGCATTGGTAACCACCTCGTGCGACTTGATGGCGCTTCTTAGATCGGTCGCTTGGGATGGAGCCGAGATAGTCGATCACTCACTTGAGCTTGCCATCAGGTAGGTCTGTATCAAGTTTCCAGCTGCTATTTTCATATTTCCACAGCGCTTTGTACTTTTTGCATGGCTCTTGAAGGAATTCGCCCATAGAAGCAATGTCGAAGCTCTTCTTGCACGGTGGGGATCAGATGTATCTGGCACAATCCAGCGCTTTAATTATTGTTGCTGAGCCAAGTGCTCTGGAACTTACATTTGCCAGACATTACTCTAAATTATGCCACCTGCTTGCATGATCATGCGAATCACAACGCACACAGCAACCAACACGTGGAAAACCAAGCACCACTGATGACACCGGAACAAGCACTGACCACTGACAAAGTATACAATGCACAATGTGGCCAGCAGATGATGCTGAGGCTAGTGACGATGTGCTGTAGTTTCTTTTTTACTTTAGCGGGTTTACGAGGGACACCGCTAAAAATGAAGTCGCAAGAAAACTTTTCGAGCACTAGTAAATTCTACTGCAATAAGTGGATTCGGGAAACTTTTTCCGGAGAGCTCAAGATGTTGTAGCCCATTGTAGCCTCATTGCGGCCATCAGTAGCCGAAGCCGAAGCAAGCAAGATAAAAAAATGGTTGTGCGGGCCCCCACATGCCTCGATCCATCGCGTACAGGTGTTTTGACCGTGTTTGACTTCGCGATCGCGGCGTTACGGAACGCGATATCCAGTGAAGTTTGTCCCAGACATGTTCAAGTGCCGTGAATTGCAGGTAGTACAATCGGACCCTGTGAAAATCCCCAAAATTCCAGGGTTTTCAAGGAATGTAATGAAATTTCAGGACCTTCAAGGCCTTGAAAACGAAATTTTCAATTTCAAGGGTTTTCCAGGGTTTCAAGGACTTGTGCGCACCCTGTGAGGTGCTTGGTGTATTGCATGCCATAAAACTCCTCATTCTTACAGAAAACGCTCCATGTTTCTGGGACTTCCATTCCACCACTGGTACCTTGGTAAATATTTGCACATACCTGTACCCGGTGTCTCTGGTGCCACAGTATTAATAGGACTGTTATGAAACTTAAACATCCAAGAGTTTCCGAACATCTATGCTGGTTGCTGAGACTCTACCACATATCACGGGAAATGTGGCCATGCTTCTGCAAAGAGAAAGTGGGATGCCGTCTCGATCACACAACGACTCAATGGCCCTAGCCTCAACGTGGCCCAAGAGGTCTAGTGTACTTAGTAAGCTTTTGGTGTGTCTTGGTTAATTCACCTTGTGGTGTTTGATAACCTGACGCATGGTTTTCTTGACATCCTAAGTTGTTTTGCAGCGTTACATGCCACACAGTTCAAGCTGTGTTTACAGCAATATGTACCCACTGTAACCAATTTCGATGACTTAAGACTTCCACTGCACCATCTACTACATGCATCATTCTAATAACATCATAATCCATTGGAGCATATCCACTGTCATTCTCTACCTCAAAAAAGAAAGAAAGAAAGATGAAAGCATTGATATAGTTTAAGGACTTGTGACCTTAGTGTCCTGTGTATAAGTATATCACCTGCTTCCATTTGCTTCTACGAGAGCGAATTTAGTTTCTGAAGAGCTTCTCTGACCTGGGCGTCTGAACTTATCCACGCAGAGTGTACAGCACACAAATACGAGATGTAGTACACCTAGGAAAAATTAGTACAATTCAACCCCCTATAACAATACAAGGGTTAACAATATATCAAGAATCACGAGCTGCAGCTCCAACTTTTTTGTGTTTTCAATGACGAACTTCTTGCAACAACACACCATGCCCCACTATTGGTTATAACAGTGAAGTCTAGCTGCTGGGCGCCAAGAGGCAATGGAATGTGAAATGTTTTAAAAGAAAACAAAACTTCGGCCGTTGCATGCTTGCTGTCGCTCCCTACAAAAGGCTGTCCCACTGTCATACAATAGAAACCAGCCTTTCCTCCAGGGTCTCTATGTACTTCCTCTATCCTAAAAAACATGACACCCTGCCCCTGAAAAGAAAGTAACAAGAGCACTGGTTCTGAAGTTGGCCTTGAGAAACTTCAACTAGCTTTCCCAGAAAGGGCTCAGCGGCCACTGAAGTATGGCACTACTTCAGGGAGAAACCAGGATGGAAGTGGGGGGAAAGAGTCTAAGTGCAGCTTAGAATTTGCTGAGAGTGTGATCTTTGGCCATTGTTGTGCTCATCATGCATTGAGGCATACAGTGTGTGGGAAGGGGCTTTTAGTCATTCACCCGTCCCCACTTGCATGCACAACAGCTCTGATGTTTCCTTATTTAGCTTTCTTCTACGCAACCCTGTCATAGCAATTACCAGCTATAACAATGTGATTTTCATGGCACTTCAATATTGCTATAAGGGTGTTCAACTGTAGCTGAACATATGTGTTTAAGAACAGATGTAGGAAAATAAACAAAATAAAATGCACAGCATTTTTGGATCATGTTGTGCAAGAAATTATGTATGCAATAACTTACATACAGCAAAATCTCGTTACTGTGAGCACCGTTAATTCGGAATTTCGGTAATTTCAGCAGCGGCATCTGGTCCCGTCCGAAATGTGCGTTGTTATATGACTGAGAACTCTCATTAATTCAGACAGATTCGACCGCGCTTCCGTTAACTTGAACTCGTGACCGAGGTCGGGTCACGACGGGAAAGCAGCAGTGGATTCCGCTGTGGCTGTGCTTCAGATTTGTAATCGATGGCACACCTAAACAATTTCAAAATTGGATCATGGCCTTCCAGATTTAAAACGAGGTACGAATGAGCTCTGCATCTCGGAGACACACACACACGAAAAAATAACCACATGGCGCTGGTTTAAAAACCAAATGAAAGGCAGTGTATCGCTACCGTCATCAGCAACGGGCAACCGACAGATTTGCCTTCATTTTTGTGCGTCCAACATGTTGGCGCTGTGGTTGAGTCGTATTGTTCTGTACCGTACTGTTGCTTCTAAATTCTTTATTTATCTTTGTGCGTGGTTAGTGCCGCCTGTAGCCTTATTGTTTGTTTTGAAAAGTTTGCGGGTTTTCATTTCGTTTATAATACTGTGGTTTTCTGTTCTTTGTCTACTTAGCACACGCGACCACCGTGCAAGCAAGGCCGGGATGGCTTCCCCTCTGTCTCCTGCCCAGTTTCGCAGTAAAAATTGCAAAGTACGATGCAAAGGATTAGGCTGTGAAGGTGCAAGTACTGAAGGTGTTGCAAGTGGGAGCATCTCAAACAGAAGCGATGAAAAGCATGCTGAGTAGCTGTGTCAGGAACGAAGACCAGATTATGCAAGCATATGACAGCGACATATTTGGCGAAAAGACAAAGAGGCTCAGAACAGCAGCGCACCCCAAACTAGAAGTGCTGTTGCGCTGGATCGCCATCTCGCACGATGCTCTTTTGCCTTCGAGCGGCCCCCTTATCTGAGCACAAGCAGAGAAGTTCGCACTGATAATGAACACTGACTCTTTCAATGCGTCGGTAGGGTGGTTCAACTGCTTGAAGAAGTGACAGAAGTGACATAGGCTGGTGTTCCGCAACGTGTGTCGTGAAAAGGTGCCATCGGAGTGGCAGTTTGGACTATCTGCAAGCCTTTCTACATATGAGCCATGCACCATTTTCAACGATGATCAAACAGCGGGAAACTGAGTAAAGAGCGAGTAACGGTTCTTCAGGCTGCGAACATGAACGGCACAGAGTTTCTGCTGCTGCTGGTAATAGGAAAGGCTGTGGCACCATGTTTTTAAGAACATTAAGCAGCTGCCTGTCGACTACCGCTTTAATAGAAAGGCTTGGATGACCGCTGAATTATTTCAAGCCTGGCTGCGTCAGCTCGACCACCACTTTGCGGCCAAGGCACAGAAGGTGCTGTCCATGCTGGACAAATGCAGTGCTCACACAGAGGTGTCGGGGCTTAAAAACATTGAACTTCTACTCCTCCCTCCGAACACAGTGGCTACCCTGCAGCCGATGGACCAGGGAATTATACAGTTTGCGAAAAGCCGCTATTGACTGCAGGTACTTGAACGGATGTTGCTCAGCATGGGGGCAGGCAAGCCGTGTGCAATAAGCTGCCTCAGTGCAATCCACATGCTTACGTACTTGTGGAACAAGACACCACCTGGAGTAGCGGCCAACTGCTTCAGGCATAGCGGCTTTCTGTGGAACGCTGCTGACCATGGTGTGGTGGCCATGTTGAAAACGGCGAAGAGCAAGACGGGTGCTATGTAAGCATCGTGCCAGCTGATGGCTGCCGTCGCTTGCTTCTCAAGCAAAGAGGAAATGCCCAGCCCTTCTTTCATCGGGCGAAGGACCAAAAGGGGGGCCGGTGGGAGAGGGGCGGTCGCGCGCGCTATCTCGACGGGCATCGGTAGACGGCATCAGTAGACATCGGTAATCAACCACGCAATCAACAGCGGCCATTTCTGGTGGTGCCAACACGCGATATTGACTTTGTAGACGCATTTTCATCTTCTGAAATGCATCAAAATCTTTCGGAGTGTGCTTACTGCATAGCAAATTGAATTTTCGAGACTGGAATTGCATCGTCAAATTTCGTTGAAGCGAAACGCCGCAAAAGAATGTGTTCGTTGTGGCGAGCATATTTATGCATTGACTCCTATGGACTGCTGACGGGGATCCGAGAATTTTTCGTTGCACCGGAAATTTCGTTGAAGCGGCGTTCGTTGTAACGAGAGTCGACGTACCAACAGCACCACTCTTGCCATGAGGGAATGCTTAGTGAGAAAATGCACAAAAGGAAACTGCAGTTGGTGACACCACTGTCATGTTCCCACACCAACTCGGTGCGACATAAATTTTGAAGGCGCCTGCACACGAAATTATTTTCTGCTAAAAATGAATCAACTGGTGTTTGAGCTAGGGGGACCAGAGAGTTCGCATAGCAAGTTTCATCAGATTTTAACTCAGCCAAAATACAAAGGAAATACTTTGAAGTCCGTGATGTCACTCTTGCATTCGGGTTCCCAGGTTAAGGCACGAAATTGAAAAAAGAAATTTAACCTTCGTTTTCCTCTTCTAATGCTGAGTCTATGGTGGCAAAATCAAAAAGTTTTCAAAAAATAATCTCTCAGCCTAAATTGATTTATTGTTTCTCTTTAGTCTCCCTTTAATCACCATTCAGATTCAGACTATTGATAGTCGGAGCCAGTTGATGAGAATACAGGCAGGGTTCACACAAGTTTTCCAGGCCAGAATTTGAAGAGTAGGAAAGAATTTTGAAAGCCCAAGAACTAGTCGTGAAATAAGTGTTCCAACACTCCATCTGCAACCATTTACAATGAAAAAAATTTAATTCATAGCCCACTCCCAAAACTTCAGAGGCCAGGAATGGTGTGTGCACAAGACAACTGCATCCACAGTGCACCACAAACACCATATCGCAAGCACGAGAAATGCACAAATGTGCCAGAAAACAACAACAAAAAAGCTATAATGTGGTAAATAGCCAAACCAGATTGGACTGGCTTGGATCAAATGGAAAACCATGTGGCCAATGGGGTCAGGTGTCATATGGACACCTAGCTATTAGCACCATCCACTGCTGTCATTAAATGCAAGGGCTTCCAAGCATTGCTAAACACTACATGGCTTTTAGGGCCTTAAATATGTCATCTTCTAATCCAAGTTTTCTCAAGGTTACTTTAAAGCATGTCACACTGCAACATGAAGAGCAATGGTAACCTTAACTAATCATTTTAAACTTACTATGTAGTGTGTTTCAATCCTATTCACGAAAGTGTTTTCACCATGAGACATGCTAGGAGTGCTGCATTTTCACATTTTCACAAAGGAGTGCCCATGTCTCTTCGAAACACCAACTGGTGTGATTGTCCACATAAGTAAGTACAGAGACCACTCATTGTTCGTTTAAAATGCCAGGTGTTTCCCAGCAGACACTTTCAAAAATCCCGAAGGCCAGTTTCTGGAGAAAAGAATTATATTTTCTTGTGGAACAACCTCTAAACCTCTAAATTACATCGTTAATTAACTAAGCTTATTATTAGTAGCTTTTTATTAGTGTTACTGCTAGGCTATTGCCAATGGCCAGCTTATAGCCACAGAGACCACAATACTGCATCAGTTTTTATCGCAAAGAAAAACTAATTCCCTGCAGCCCTAGAGACCACCAAAATCTGACTTTCTTTCCTCGCGACACCGTGGCTTGCTACAAAAGGAGTGCCAGAAATCATGTGCAAATGCAACATCTGCTGGTGCCCTGTTCCAGTGCCTGTGGTGGTCAACTTGGAATGCATGGGCTCTCAAAACTCACAGAAGCCTAGTTTGTTATCATTAATAGCCTCCTTCTTGCACCCAAGGAATAAGCAAAAGATAAACTCGCTTCCGCCTATGCAGAGCATTGAGGCTTTCTAACCAGAGAGAAAAATAGCCCGAATAGTAGATCGCACATTTCAAAATGGCTGCCACAATCTTGGGAGCATGTCGCCAGCGGAGCTTGAATGTGCACGTGACTTTCAGTGTTCTTCATATGCTCAAATTGATCTTCATGCAGAAAAATGCCCAGTCTTTCTCTAATAGCTCTTTAGAGGGACACCAAAGTGAAAAGGTGAAGTGGTTTAGAATTTTAACTTATATTTTGAGACCTCGAGTTCCGTCAATTTCGCTATTTTATGTTGAATATTAAAAGAGAAAATGAATGTCAAAATTTTAGTTCTGAAACGTGCACCGGCACTCCAGCCTCATGACGCAAGAAAGCCAATAGACCGATCTCACCAAGCCATTTGCGCATGCTTGAGTGCCTGGGAGCGGCGCTCCCGCCATCTTAGTTGTAGTTCTCAAAGCACAGCTGGTACGCCTGTGGTTGTTGCGTGCTATAGGTTTACTGGCGTTTAATACGAATCCCTGGCATAGACGACGATTGAATGCACCGGGAAACGATGTTGGGACCTCCTGTGGACGTGTTTTATTTAAACTTACTGCGCAATATAGGTCCTTAAAGAAAAAAAGAGTTCGACAATGTAAACATGAGACCTGGTCATGATCTCATCCTTAGATGATGCACCTGTGTGACTTCTTATTGCTGTTACCCATATTTGCTGAATTGCAATATAAAAAAACTAGTAAGGACATCTCACAACACGTATCGGGCAGAAGTTGGACGCCAAGAACGCAGAATGGCAAAAAGAAGTGAATTAAGACTCAGTTGAAGGAACAGTTTTGACCTTGTTTTGTCAAACCAAAACCTCACATGCAAGGTGTGCTTCAATCATAGTAATGCAAGAGATGTGGATGGATAGAAAATGATGGCCATGAATAAGTTAAACGCATACCTATCCACCTTAGCGGAACGATGACTTGCTGCACAATGTTAGCGAAAACTCAGGGCTGATGCTGTGTGTCGGTAAAAATACCGTGAACGAAAAGAAATTTCCTGGTGTGTGAAGTATGGATGAGTCGGTAAGTAACTTTGGCGACAGCTGCAAAATGGCGAATAAGCGTCACACCACCTTAAGACTCGGTGCCGATGTCTTTGCTAGGCCTCACTGCTTCAAAACTGTGTTGGATGGTACCTCAGTGGGAGTATGACCCTATATGAGCTGCTTACACTCGTAAGGTATGTTTTGTGACTGGTATTGCCACTTTCCCTTGCGCTTGTAATAAAATCACACACTGAAAACTGAAATACCTAGAGTGCAGTTGGTTGCGATAGCAGCGTGGCTGAGGAGTCAGCATACACGGCGTTAACTACGCACTGCAGTTAAGCTAGGTTTGTATCAGATGTCTTGTTCATGCTATACGCTTGACAGTCATCATTGCTTTTCGTAAGTGGTCAATTTAGGCATCCTCTAGTGATCACTATTTTGTCACTAATACAAGCTGTATCCAGTCTGACGGTGCTAGCGAAGATCGCCCGGCAGGGCGATCATGCGCATGTTTTGAGTCTTTGTGGTCACTGATCGGCCCCTCCGTGATTCAGTAACCTATCATAATGCTGTAGCGCACTGCTAAAATGTCATGCATAAAAAACACAAAATTCACGAACTCTGCTGAACAAGCCGTGTTCCGTGCGAGCTTATCTGTCTGACTCAACCGTTCCTGCCCAAGCTTGACATCTTCCGGCAGCACGAGCAATCCGAGCCGTTTTTGTTTCGGGCTCTTGTAGCATCCCAGCACAAAGCGTGCAAAACCACCTATCACAATTCATCCAATTAAAGCTGATAAAGCTTGTTAACGCCATTTGCCGATGCAGCGGCCACGCATTTGAGCGTACCACGACTGCCGCAAGTCATTTAAAGGAGGAATTGAGCAAGTACTACAAGTTCCGGCATGCACTGCGGCAGCAGTAGCATAGTGAAACACCACAGTGAGATCGGTTTTGCTGTATTCCCGCCACATTCCATCCATCAGATGTTGTGAAACTCCCTGTACTAAGTCTTTGACTTCCTTATGACACAATGTATGGCTTTCTTACCAATACACAGTTATGTATATAGTATCGTTATTTGTGCAAGATTGCAGATTGCAATACATAGTTATGTACATAGTTTCGTTATATGTACAAGATTGCAGGCTCGAGTTTGCTTGCAATTCAATTTTTACTAATGACCTTGAACTGCCCGCCTGGCTGCCTACAATTACCGGCCACACTGTGCGTCAACATCATCTTAGGCAAAGTCATGGACGCTTGCTGCTACCATATACCATGGCCTTTCAGACGCAGACAACCCGTCAACCTTCACAATGTTTCTGCCAGGGGAAGGGTGCGTGCACTGTCGCACCATTTGACGTTACTGCTGGGTTGGACTTTGGTTTCATTTTTGCGCCTTTCGACCTTATGTCGATCTTACATCGATCTTATGCGGGTTCGATCTTATGTCAAACCAACGTTACATGACGATCCCCACGAAGTGTAGTGACAGCGAAGAAAAAGGAAGTGACACGGGCATCTTTCGTCACACCGGCTCTTTCAGGAGCTTTACCCCTCCGCATCCTGCACACTTGGGAAACCGGTTCGTTTCAGCTTTCTGCTGCCATTCATTCATCTTCCCCTGGCTGAAGTGAGCTAGAATAGGGTAGTAAGCTCACTCTCCAAAGGAGAGCGTACGTTGCTGCATCACAACATATGTCAATGAGTTTTGGCTTTTCAGAGCGCTCACGTAGTGGCATTGCCATCAGCTTCCATGGAAGATCTATAGAAGCTCTTCACAATGCTGCGGTGGCTGAGGTTGTTCCGCCGTCACTGTGGGTTTTCGGCTTCAGGTGTTTCACTTGTCAGTTTCGTGGTTAGTAGATATGCCGTAAGCACGTTGCGGTAATCAATACTTGGCGCGAAATGATATAACAACCAGCATGTTGCTAAGAGTGACTTGAGGATTATATTTTTCATTGCTGGGTATTTCGCATGAATGCACATTTTGAAAACCAACTGCAAAGACTGTTTGACACTTCTTACAATGCTGACTCCAGATGAAAGCTTTCAGCTTACCAGGTTAACATTATTTCGTGACAATGGGGGACTTCCCTACCCATGTAGCCACCTGTTTGGCTTCATAAAGAAGCTTGAAGACTTGTTCACAGGACAGCATTTTAGATGTGCTGACAGTTGTGAAAGGCAGGCTTTGGCAAGAGGTTGGTTGTTCAAGCCATGCTTCCACTCTGCCCAATAAAATAATACTCTTCTATGTTGCAACAAAGCTTAATTTTTACGTCAAGGGGCTAAATGTAGGCAATGCAGACAACCGCCAAAATGCCAAACACTGAAAGAAAAGCCGCTGCTCCTAATTTACATCTTGGTCAACAACAGGTATGCTTTGAAAACATATAAATTGTTCCTGTGTTTGCATTATACTGTATATTTTAAAGCCGAGCTTTAAAACTTTACCGAAAGTAAACATTCTGTTGCTATTTTACTGGCCGAAATACAAGAAAATATCAGTGTTTGTGAAAAAAGACAAAACAGCATGGCATATTCAGACTCCTGATATACTGCGTACTAAAGTAAGAAATCTTTGACAGTGGAGCCTTTGTTTAACGTATTCATAAACAATTACTCTGATCCTTTTTGTAACACAAACGTGGCAGCTACAATGACCTGCCAAAGTATTAGCGCATCTGAATAAACATAAGCCGGTGTTATCTGAGTTTCGATGTGTGTGCTATGCAAAATGAATATGTATACTGCTTATTGGTCACTTTGGTTCGTGCTACTGCTTAATCATTAATTTTTTTTGTAAAGTTATTGCTAGTTCATTTGTCCCTTTACTGTGATTTTTTTTAAGTTAGTTGTCATTATTTTTCATTCATGCATTAGGCTGCTATAGAGAAAATGCTGTTCTACATGTGTGCTGCTGTCTGTAAAGGGGGCAAGACCCTGTTCAGTTTGTTACAGCTTCTTTTTCTGTCTCCTATTTTCGTTTTGACAAGAAAAAAAAGTGATTTATTGCCTTAATTCACTGACTTCCAGTGAAGTACTGTGCTGCTCTAGCAAATAAGCTTCAAATTTCTTTTTAATGAACACTTGTTATCTACATATTTCTGTGTCCTCACTACATTCATGTTCTTAATAAAAGTGAGTGTACACAAACTGCTTGTAGAAAGGAGTGTAAACTGACATTTAAGTCATACTAGTGTCAGAACAATTTCTAAATCAAATTTTCTGCTTGGCAGGTAGTAGTGTCTTGCATACAATTTCTCACACAAATGTAATTCACAGCAAGTAACCTGTCCTGGCGTTTACTGTGGTAAAATCAGCGTGATGGGAAGAAAACCATAATGCATGGCCACCACATTTTCTGCAGTGCACCTCTACGCATTCTTTTCTCCACACATGTTCAAAAAGGCCACTTTAGCATGGTGTGCTGTCCAAGTCTGCAATTCGCAATTTCTAAAACAGTATAACAGCTGAGAGGGTAGTTGTACTGTGTTATTCAACAAATACATCACCTCATAAAACCAAATATTGGATAAAAATGCTGGCATATGAGCCCTTATAGCCCTTATTTTGCCACCTCAGTGCTCGTTCTAATAACCGTCATAGAGTGCAACCGCGAGATCTAAACATTATATGCGGAATCAGAGCTCCCTACCGCAATAAAAGCGGCCAGTTTACAGTGCGCCTTGCGCTCGGTTACCATTGATCATGGCTGCAAGATTAGCGCAACACAATGCACCAACGAGATTGGCAAAGGAATAATCTGCTCACAGAAAAAAAAAGAAAATTCTATTTAGTAGGCGTTCCACAAAATCAGTCTGTGCTTGAAGCGGAGGCTGTGCGCTGAAAGGAGTAATGCGGCCGCTTACATTGAAGGTGGTGGTGGCGCCAGCTCACAAGTGAGACAAAACAGTGTCAGTAGCGGGGGCCTCAGTCAGCCCACTACCCTATTCTAGCCCACTTTACTCTGATCCTCCCAGTGGCCGCCGGCACAGTGAGTGGCGGCATAGAGTGGCGCGGTTGTGGTCTTCCCCCAATCTTTTCACCTTTTCCGACCAATCATCTTTCTCCCGCTCTCCTCTGATCTCTCTCCTGTGATAACGAAAAGCAGAGCAGCACACAAAGGCAGGCATCGTGGCAACAACCTCAAAGCAGACGCTGACCATAACCGTAGCAGACAACGCACGGAGCACCCACCGCAGAAGGCCACTGCATCACGTGCAGCAGCCAGTAGCGGCTGCACATTCCCCCACTCTCTCTCGAAGAGCACGCACTTGGCCCAATCGCAGCTTTGTATCCAAGTATGGGATACTCAAATGCCCCCACAAGCCCCCCAGTTATGTGCAAACCATGCTTCCACCACGCCACCGCCGCTCCAGCAGACGTTGGTGGAAAAAATAGCAGGAATTCGCGAATAAAACAAAATGAAAAGGCGCCAGTCGGTTGAATGGCGCATGAATGGCGCTCGCTTGAAATTGATGCTGCTTCGGAGCGTGTTTGGGTGGCACAGCAGCTGCCACTGCTTGTAATATATTTGATATGTAGTAGTTTTAGGACGAATTAGGCGCTAAAATTTACAGGAGAGGTAGTTTATGACACACACAGTGCAAATAAGTGGTTTTCCTAAAGCCACGTTTTTCACGATCTTTCTACTTTCAAAGGCCGTGTCCCCCCTTAAGTGTGTGCCACGTTTTGCTACGGCTGTTGGGAATCACACCAGCGGATTGCGGCACACTCAAAGGCATAAAAGTTGCTGTTCAAATTTTACGATGCCCACATTTTATGACACTTTTTCACCGTCCCGAGAACGTCGTATAATCGGGGTTTGACTATCGAAAATGGCTGCAAGAAGTCACTGGCCAAGATGATGAACCATCATAATTGGACACATGAGCGTGGCCTAAAGTGAGGGAGGCATTCAGAGCGGAAAGCTCGTCATATTTGACAATGGTTTTCTCGACAAGCAACAGATGATGAGATAAGAGTCATGATCAAATGCCATTCTGAGCTCTTACCAGACGACGACAGTGAGGAAGAAAATGAGCCACATCCAATTAGGCTGAATTTAGAGCAAGCGATTGATCATGTTGAAGTAGCCAAAAACACTTTCAGCAGCAGCAAGATGACTGCAGTAGAACTTGGGACGACCTAGTTGCTGTTTACTGCAAGGCCTATTCGCCATGGATGCTAGATGAGGTCAAAGAAAGAAAACACAGAATGATTGCACAGGTGGTAGCTCTCAACTAATTCAAGACGTTCAGTGCGCCACGAGTCCCCAGTAGGCCACAGTATGTGCACCTTCTATGCAGCAGCGAAGATACAGCTTCACATCCATAAGTATGCCCAGGTTTCTACACTCGGGCAAGGGGTGGGGGTAAATGTTCACTGCAGTGTCCCCTCCTCCTCCTCCCAACCCTCTCCCACTGCAACCAGTTCAGTAAAAACACCTTGCAATGTAAAGATATGGGGCAGATTAGGCGGGCCCTCAGGTGGCTGGGGGGGGGGCATCTGCCCCCCTTGCCCCCCACCCATGTGCGCTCCTCCTCTGTTTACATCTGTTGTGGCTGCAATAACTTCAACACACTTGAATGCAAAGCGTTAATTTTTGTTGCATGAGGTTATAAATAGCTAAAGAGATATTTCCCTAATCTTACACACTATGACCCACAAGGCAATCAATGAAAACGTTCTAATGCTGCATTCAGTGTGACCCACTGGTGACCCACAGGCAAAAACTCCCAACCTTATGCTGCTATCTGAGGTTCAAAATCATAACCAATAATATTTTTACTGGATTGTATGGCACCAGGTGGCACCTATTTGCAAGGAACACAGCAGCATCTTTCTGAATTGCTGAAAAAATTTGTGCAATGAAATGTGTCTGGCACGTCCACACGCTTGAAGAAACATGCGAGTCAGTGCACAATGCTCGACGGCACTGCCATGGCAGCTATTAGCCATCAGTAGCAGCAGCAGCTGAAACAGCGATAGGACGTGAGCAAGAAAAGTGACCACTTTCTGTGTAGAATGCCCTGTAGAGCCACTGATGTGTTACTTGTGCTTGAATTCTAAACACAAATAAGCTGATAAGCAAGATAGCTGGCTATAAGGAGTGTAGACATTAACTCTTCCAGGGTTTCTGCTGTACTTGTACAGCAGCAGTTTTCCGTCCTGCCAGGTCTTTGCCATACGGGTATGGTTTCAACCCTCGGTTAGAAATTTTGTGCCATAATCAGAATGCCTGCTTACTGGGAGGTGCTGGCACCTCATAGGAACTAGGATGTGTTGTTTTTTTGTTGTGTGGCCTTCTTGCTGTGATAAACCGAACTAAATTCTATCTCCAGGCATTGCGTGGTCAGCACAAATGGTAGCAACACTCTTTCGCGGTTTTGGTTCACCACGTGATCGCAATAGAGGTGCATGAAACTTCATTTTTTATCTTTATAGGCACACCCCTGCAGCGGCACAGATGTTGATTTGCATCTTATTGGCGCTACTCTTAGGTTGTTTGTCACCGGCACTCACAGGGCACTCATGCTCATCATTTACCGAGTTTCCACAGAGTCCTTTAGATAGATTCCATGGCACAGCGGTGTTACTATTATCGCCAATTCTTTTGACACGCTCAGTGATGACTCTTCCAAGTTGAATCTGAACTTCCAGACTTTGAAGGCACTGTGCATACCCTGGGTTTCAAGGAGTATCATGCAGTGAAATACTATTGAACATTTGCAATTCTGAGTGAGGCTGACGCCAAAATACTGTTCCTGATTTTTTAAAAAATTTATTCCCAGCTCTACACATGTTGTACATTCCAGATATGCAATACAGTAATTTTACCATCTGGGAAACTTCTTTTCAAAAAATTCAAACCTCAAAGGGTTTAAATCAGTCCACGGGTTGTCTACAGCATAATATTTGCAGGGCTTACAATAATGCTGAGATGAACTTTGAGTGTGGACAGATGATTAGATGTATTTAATTGAATTCAAAGTCTAGGAGCAAAGTGCAAGCTCCTTTCCAAGACTTAATGCAATAGCCATAACCAAACGTCACACCACAGAGAGCAGAGGTGCAACGT
This sequence comes from Hyalomma asiaticum, assembly GCA_013339685.2. Classification (NCBI taxonomy): domain Eukaryota; kingdom Metazoa; phylum Arthropoda; class Arachnida; order Ixodida; family Ixodidae; genus Hyalomma; species Hyalomma asiaticum. The sequence goes on along the minus strand of JABSTT010002516.1, from coordinate 16,841 downwards.
TGAAAATGTTTACAGCAATAATGACAACATGCTTAAGAGGTTTCAGCAGCGAGTGGGAAGACAGACAACAGACTGGGTTGCTGTTGTCACTGTTTTCAGTGGTCCATGCGTGTCAATGTTCAATACTTGTCTGTGTGATCGCTAACAAATTTCCCACTCTTTGGCTGGCATTTTTTTTAAATTGTGAACTGGACTATATAAGTTGCACAGTAGTCAATTGTTGGTGGCATAATGAGGCACATTCCGGCCATCATGTTTCCAAACAAGGTAGGACTCATTAATTAACATGACGAGATCCTAATTAACATGACGAGATCCTAGAATTATTACAAATTTTCAGTGAATTATCAAGTGCCAGCAAAAATTCGACTCATTGCAACATGCCAGGAAAGGCAGAGATGGCCTATTATCACGTGCACAGCTGCCACCACAGTGTTTTTTTCTTCCCTACTAGTGGTTTTAAATGCTTCCACAAGTGCTTGCAGGCGATCAGCTTTATTTATGTTTATGGAAAAATATATGAGCATGAAAGTTTTCAAGTCAATGTCACCAAATCATGAGCAAAAGTTGCCAAAGTCGCCACTTCCTCCAAGTTTTGTCAAGGTCACTACACTAGATACGTATGGCATGCCTGCAGATAACGGCTTCTTATTTTGTATAGCAGAATACAGGACCATGCAAAACCCCAAAAATTATACCCCAGAAGAGGAACTTGAGCAAGTTGGTGGTTACTATTCATCATGGGAACAGTGGCGCTAACAAGACGACAACACAGGAAGACGCACACAACACACTTGCATTGTGTGTGCTTTTCCTCTGCACCTGTGCCTCTGTCGTCGCCATGTTAGCCCTGCTGTTTCCTCAGCCTGAAATTATACTGGCAATTTCAATGCCAGTCACATCGCCCGCTTAACAATGGGACTGCTGGTGCGCCTGCTGGTGCACTCGTGGACTGCTGGTTATGCCAATAACTGCAAGACAGGCTTGGTGGTGCAAAGGTCACAACCCTGTTTCGAGTGAGAAGCTAATAACACCCTTTCATCCTTGTCTGCTTGTTTCAAAGGGAAAAGTGGGTAAATCAATGGAGAAAAGCATGACATGTGAAAAGCATGAAAGCGTTGTCTGTAGACATGTGCATCTTCCGTATATGAGTTCACCTTAAGGGTTTATTGAAGGCAGTGCGCCAATAGCGTTGCAAGAACCCATCATTATTCAGTCTTATACCTCTTCAGTACAGGAGAACTAAGATACTGGGCACCAATATGAATTTCTTAATGTTACTTATATCTACGTACGGCTGTCTGGTATGTCAAAGGCCGGTAATTAGCAAACAGGTCGACAATGTAAGATGTCATAAGCAATTGTTTTAGTTCTATTGCCCATGAGTTACAGGATGAATGTGCTGAATAGCACTTCATGTGCACCTTCTGTGGGTCTAAAACCAAGAAAAATAGAGAGGATAATGTAGCCCACTTGTTGGGAAGACACTGAGCTTATAACGTATAGCTTAAACGAGGTCTTAGCTGAAAGGCACCAAAAATTTGCCATGTCACTATTCGTAAGGTCATCATGGGCCTAATTCGCCAATTTAGAGAAAAGTAGCCACCAGTGCCAATATTGACAACAGCCAATATTTCTGTTAAAATAAAACAGAGATGATTTAACAAAATTAGGTGAAAGGTGCAGCTTAAATTAAGCAGCTTTTAAATGCACTGAAAACAAAGATGGCTGACCAAAAATTTAAAATCCGTTCAAATTTGCCACAAGTCTACTGCGGTTGGTCTTCTAGGAAAGACAACAGAATTTCACAGATTTTGACATCTACACCCTTTTCATCTCTACTATGAGCACGGTGTCAACTTAAGGACATGGCTACAAATGCCCCATGTGGAGGAACCCTTTTCTCCGATCTCACCATAGGAGAACAAGAGCATTGCTAGTTTGTTTTGCATTGTACTGAAGGAGCCACGGTCGACAGAAAAGAAAGAGGACGGCTGAGTGGATGTGTTGTAACATTGAGTTCATTGAGGGGGCTTTAGCATTGCACAATATGCAGTCTGCTGTGCCCTGGCAGATGAAGTAGCCAGGGCATTGCCAGTGTTGCACTGGACACAGACAGGCAACTGATGCAGGGGTTGGACAGGTAGGTTCTGTGGATCGATGCCACCTACCAGCAAATGAAGTTCATGCCCCAGAGACATTCTCAGTCATCTCTAGCTTGGCCTCTCCTCAGTCCAAATTCCCACATCACATTCACATTGCTCCTGGCTCACGCTAGCAATCCTGCCCCTTGCATCCACCACTTCTCGTGCGCATTCCTTAACTGTCATGGTTCCATATTTTGCATGACCTGTGCCATGGGTCATTGTTAGATAAGACTTTTTTGTTCTTGCTGGATGTGAGTTGACAAGAATATGAAGACACAGAAGCTGTACTAAACACATCGGACATTTTTCTTCTTTTCCACAAATCCTAAGGAGAAAGAAGTTCTTCAAGACTTTCAGAAGAATAGTATACATTCGAAGTAAATCACAACTAACGGCATATTTACTGCAAACCAGCTTTTTTTGCAAGTGCATTGCTACAACAATTAAGTTTCAAGTCATGGACTTTTCATAGTTAATTCTACAAAATTATATAGACATTCTGTGATAATGGCTACCTACAAGCCTTCTGGTTCCACATTCCATATATTGGTGACCGAAATAAGTAACAGCAGACTGGGTCTCGCTCACTCCTCAGGCATATGTGTGTGATGTTGCAAAACAAAAAATGTGGCTACCCAAAAGCAAGGTACTGTAATTCAGGTTCTTTTCATGCTTTAATAAGATTTGAGACCAAAGCTCCCTTGTTTTTGTTTTTGAGTGTGCCAGTTTTTGATATAGTGCATTCATCATGTTATGTTGGCAGGTAGTGGTTTGGCAAACATAACATGGGCATTGCCTTCTCAATCTGGGAAACACACAAGATTTTGATAACAAGCTGCTGTGGCAGAATGGGTGCAGTATGTTTGCTTATTACTCATTACCACAGGTCATCGCACCCGCTTTTCTTTTGGCTTTATACGTCACGTACAGCTGCTATGATGAAGGCTTTAACAGCCCATGATAAGTTCTTGCCACCAACCCAGGGGAGTGAATCTCTGTATACCTCCCATGGGACGCTTTAATGCAGGATGCCGCTGACACCGCATCGATGCTAGCGCCCAAGTCCCCTTCAGTGAAGGCCCTCCAATCTGGGGGCGGTCATTATGGTGGCATGCATGCCTGTTTACGTACCATGGCAACAGAGGGAGCAGCCGTGCGCACCCCCCTCCACCTTTATTTCGCCCCTCCCATGCTGAGTGCACTGTTTTTTTTTTGTTATGACTGTAGGCAAAGGGTCTTTATTTACCTTTTTTCTTGCACGCATGCTTTGCACACTCACACGTGCATTGTTGACTCGGCCCACGCGTTTCATTGTATTCTATCGTTTATTCTACTGTATACTGTGAGTGCTTTACTGTCACCATTTGCGTTTATTTGTAGTTGGGGCATTTCATGCGTGTGTCATATCTCTTCATTTGTTGAGCTTTTATAACGGATGTACGGGCATGTACGTGAATATCTTGTTTTCAGTTACATTAAAGTGAGGCCAAGGGTCTCTTGAATTCACAGGTGAAAAAGAGTTAATTTAATTTTGTGTGTTCTTAGTTATGCTAGCACCCTTTTAAGATGGGCAGGACACTCAGTGTATGCACGCGACAGTGATAGCATGCACAAGTACACGCAAACTTAAGTTCCCCTTGGAACACAGGAGACCCTTCACCTTATGTTTTTTGTCAATGGAAACCAAGACATTCATATACAGGCTCAGAAAATGAAGAGAAATGAAGGATGCTTGAAATGCTCATTACTACAAGGCCACGCAAATGGTGCTGTGTACAGCACCTAAAGCACAGTGACGTAAACAATAGAACACAATGAAACCCGTCAGCAGTGTCATGCTCCAACTGCAGGCTCACCCATTGCCAGTAAAGAGCTCCCAAGAACCTTGCAGGGTTTTGTAAAGCATTTGTGCATCAAGCACGATTCACGAATCGTACGAGTCATGAACGGTACACGCGCATAAGCACACCAGCGAGCGGTGGCCACAAAACCGCCCACTCAAACAGAACTTCACAAATACTCGCAAAAGTTCAAACTAATCTCAACTGACTTTGGTGGCGGGCGCCAATGGGTTCCGGGAGAAGGGCCTGAGCGGAGTTGCGAGGAAGGAGCCAGAGCAGCGAGGGGAAGGGAGCTAACGCTCCCCCAGAGCTCAGGTGGTGCAAGTGGATATCCCGGCTTCACCGAGGCACCCGACTTTCAGGGTCCGGACCAATCCTCTGGTTAAAAAAAATAACAAAAACGTTACTAAAGTTACTTTTCCTCACAATGCTCCGTTATTATACCATTCCTGCACCATCTCCATGTAATAAAATCCTTCAGCAACAATACGTTGCAGGAAGGGTCAAGTTTCAAATTAACAAAGTTTCTATATAAAAAGTGAAGCCCCTATTTTAGCGACATCATTACACCGAGGCTTAACTGCACATAGTCATGTACACAACTTCAGTAAATGCTGAGTAAATTAGTCACTTAGAAAACAATGGGGAGTACCTGCAATAAAAATGCAATGTACTTCCAAGCTTTCAAAAAGTACATGCGCAGCTGGCCTGTGATGACAACTATGCAGCAAAGATTACCCGAAGTGCACCATAAGCCCTCTTACTCTCAGCATAGTTACCACTTAAGCAGAGTAACAGATGTGGTGTCAGCAAGAATGAATAATGGACAGAGCACATGGAGAACACTAACTCTTGCAAATGAACTCTGTTATATTTACAGAGCGAATATGAGCCGAGCCATCACTTTCACCGTTGCCAGCGCAAGCAAGCCGTCTTGTTAGAGGGATTATAAAAAATTTTCTGAAGATTTTGTGCTAAGTGCATATTTGGGAAACTGACACTCCAATCAACATACGCATTGTTTCAGTGCATCATTTGGGTTAATTTAGAGCGATATAAAAATGCGGTTTCGGTTTCACTGTGCATGTTTCTCCTCAAACTTTGCAGTTGACATCACCTTAGTCGCCACCATGACTCCGAGATTGGCGCACCCTCGGAGGCCACGAAAAAACAAACCGTGCTGCAGCCTTGCTTTCAAATGGCAGCACTGCACTTTTTTCTAAAGTATTTTCTTAGTTTCTAGCTTTCAAGTAAATTGATTCTTTCAGGAGCAAACACAAGTTCACTATAACTGTTATACTTAAAGGGACCAACAACTGGTCAGAACATGTGAACCAACCTTCAGGCACCTCAAATAAAATTATAAGATGTAATCGAGCGCCCTTTAGCGATTTTAAAAGGATTCGTAAACTGAGCTTAAAAACTGCAGCAACTGAAACGTGGCGTAGCGTGGTGGAGACACCTTGGTGCTGCTATATGGAGTCTGATTTGCCGTATGTCGCTGCTGATGTTCATACGACCGTAACTCGGCCCTAAAGTTGCAGTCAGCACATAAAAACACTCTCCGGCCTACTATTTGCTTTCTACGCAGGTAAAGAGAGGTACGATCTGAAAACCTGTTTTAACCTTGGCACATGCATTTAGAGCCCTCAGGTGTAGCGCGCATTGTGCTCTGTGGAGAGCAAGCCTGGTGCGAACAGGCCCGATGGCTGTCAGCCACTGTATGCAATATCTATTGTCAAGTAAGACTTCATGGACAAAAAAGTCCCATAATAATGTTTCACGACGTTTTCCCCATGTCATTGCGTGACTGGACACTTTGACCAGTAAGCTTTCCATTTTAATAAAGAAAACGGGTACCTTGAAAATTGGTTGTCAGTCCCTTGAAAGGTATCTCACCAAAACGTCACTGAATAGTACCATGCCGGCCCATAGTGTCACATAGTCATTTCAGAAGCGCAAGAACGTTGGGGTCTCAAATGGGCGTTACTAAATGTACACTGAATATTTTGCCGAAATATTTTGAAATTGGCTTGTCGACGCATATTGATGCAGTAAAAATTACAACCAGACATTTTCATATTCTTTTCACGGCCCCTTTAAGTTCAAGAAACTGAGGCAATGCCCTAGCACACAACGCAAAATTGCTGTTTCGGAGAAAGCACAAGCTTTTATTCTCCGTAGAGCAGTCCACCAAGCAAATTGCATTTACTTTAAAACAAATGGTATATAAGCCTTTTGCAACTGTCTGTAGCCTTTTTTAGTGGTCATCTTATTTGTAGGGGGCCTAGATAGAAATAAGGGTTGACCAGAACATCACAATGTGGTAACCTCCTTAGAGATCTCTCGCTGTTCTTTGTTACGTTCCTTTCCGGGTAGGGCTCATATTGGGAGGGTGGTTAGAATGGAAAAGGAGCGAGAGAGGACCTTGGAGGGAATGTTGTCGTTGCTATTTTTGAAAGTGGGGCACCTGTTGGCAGTGAGGAACAGCAAGTGTGCAGTCGCTAGAGTTTGTTTCAATGAGTTCAAATTCCATTAGCTCTTGGCACCAACGCAGGGCGTACTCAACAGCCATACATTTGATTGGAGCCATGAGTTCCAATGTCTGTCAGTTGGATATCATCACGGCTGCAGAATTCAACGCCTGAGAATCGAGCTCCATTAATTCTGTAGCATGCAGTCTTCAACTTCTTCAATTAATATTTCCCCATGCAAGCAGTACAGATATGCAGGCACCCACCAAAGTTTGTATCAAGTAGACTAATAACCGTGTTGCCAAAGTTTGCACAGGGGGACTGAACCAAAGTTACATCTTCAATTGGCACTGTGATTCTGTCATAAGTCCTTAGCAAATTAAGAATTTCAGTGGCACAGTAAGCACAATGCACAAATTGCACTGCTTCACTAGTATCATGAAGCATGGGCACGAGAAAATACTGCTAAGGTCCACTATAGGAGGATCAATAAGAGAGTAAAAATCTGTAAGTAAACTAAAAAAATCCGCCCACAATAGCACAGTTGCCCACAACCTCTTGATCCTGTGCTGCTTCATACTGCATTTCATTACAACTGAAGCCCAACCTGCAAAAATGTGCAGTGTGCGTTTCAGTGCAGTCACTGACTTCGTACGGTAGGGATAGGAATATTTTTAGTGCTGTATGGTTTTCGAGGTCTTAAAATTGCTATCATATGAAAGTTCCCCCAGAAGAAAGAGAAATAATGGAAAGAATATTGACTTGCATGTTAGAGGTAGCCAGTGCAGTCGCACGTACTGAAACACTATTTTCTGTAAGATATCGCTTGCCACCTGGTGAAGAAACAAGTGCCCTACTCAAGTGATAGATTCTCGGCATGTAGAACATCGTTAGTGTGAGAAGGCCTAGAAACCAAAAGCGAAGGCACGTGCCTTACAGCGAGCGTACTTGATTACCATGCACATTTGAGTGGCCTATAAGGGTTATAAAGTATGTGCTCGGTTTCTTGCTGCTATTTTTATTGGTTGCTTTTAATGTGAATATATGTGATTGGAAGCTCGCTTGGAGGCTAAAAGATTATAGCAAATAAGTTTAAAAGCGCTCAGAAAGCTGATATACAGTGCACCTGCAAGTGAGCGATGCAACAATAGTGTTGTTCATCCTACAAGTGTCACATTTTGCTCTCTACTCTTTCCTCCCACAAAAGAACGCTGCAAAGAGACAATTTAGGACGACCTTGTCGAGCGTTGTTTTTCTTATCTCCTCAATAACCACTCAGTACTCTCCCTACTACTAGTTTAAGCGAGTGTCCTTCATTCACTAAAGAAATACGGTGGGGGCCTGGTGTCAGCGGGAACAACTGTCATCCTTTGGCACAAATCTGCTTCATACACTAATCCTCCAAGCAGACCGCCTGCACAACCACAGGAGAATCGGCTAGAGTAAATTAGCATAGCAGATGAACATCAACCATACGCAGAAACTTCAAAACGGGATGGCCTTAGTTTTTCCAAGATGTTCTTGCACACTGTTCATGTGTTGAGGCATAGGTATTTTTGAGAGACATTAAACAGTTAGAAGACAGGTTAGCGATGTCTGCGGCTGAAGAATAAGATGAGTCAAAAGTGCAACAGCATTGCTCAGAAATGTCCTTTTGATATCTAGCGTGCATTTATAATTGCAAAGGTAAAATCAGATGGGAAAATTATTGTTACCAAGCTTATCTTACCCCGTATGCAGGTGGCCATGTTTGGAATAATACACGAAGTCATTTTCAAGCTAGCCCTGACCAGACTTGAATGAGAGGGGACTCTGGTTCGTTCAAGTCTGACCACAAGTCACCCCCAAGTCAGTAAGACATATGGCATGTGGTGGAGCAGTCTTGAGACTGGCGCAAGTCAAGGTTCGAGCCAAGTTATGTCCCTACATATGGGGATTAGACATTTATGTTCAAACCTCCTCGACAACCTAGAATATCCTTGAACGCTTACCTCAATCTGAAGTACATGTAGCAAAAGAAGAAATTTCGGCTTACTATTGCCTTTCCGAAGCAGTAGACCTGTAGCAGCTGCCTTGCGGGTGCATATTAAGGCACAAAACTTTGTTATTGCATTCGCATAGACTTTTAGGAGCACAGCAAGCTCTGTGGACCTTTTGCCATGGGATGTCGCAGAAAACTGGTGGATTTTCTCGCCCAAAGCACTGTCAACAACTACCTGTCGCGACACGTGATGCTAGTGCTAGCAGGCAATTAATCACTGCGTCCTGGAGAACATGGCGGATGCGCCCAGATGTTGTCAGTGCACAATGCAATCGCCTGATAAAACCAGGTAAATATGTGTGCAAATCTTCACCGATGGCATGCCAGGAATCACCCACGCTAGCAGCTGCCGAATGCTCCATGTGTAACAGCCTACTCACCGCTGAAACCATGGCCGACGCCGCTTTGCTATCCAGATCAGGCTCAGTGTATTATTCTTAACACAAATGACTGTCAGCACATGACACCAGATTTTGGTTTGTCCATAGATATATTTTTAAAAAGTTTCAGATACCTGATTACCAAGCCGTTCACAGCAGTAGTAAAACTGGTAGCGACATCTTGAGGTTTTTCTAAAAATTGCGATATATTGGAATTTCGTGATTGGCAGGCATGTTGCTAATTCCCGTAGAGCAAAAAGGATGAATTACAGAGAACGCTATAGGCCGCCGGTAAGATACATTCCTAGTCTTCGGACTGATACGAGGTCAAGTGTCTCGTCACTAAGGACAGTATCCTTCTCTGGACACACTAGAACATTGTCGTCGGCAATTATCGCAAGTTTATCGATTTCACCAAATTCTATCACCAGCTCGCGTTTCATCAAGCGCCTTACAGTCCTCCCACCTGTACGGATTTCACTGTGGGCACAGGGTCAGCCTTTAAACGTCACTCGCCCATCATGGGCACGTTATCAGTAAAAGGTACAGTGTTACAGGTACAGGTTACCTAAGGCCAGTAAAGTAACTATGTTACAGTTCCAGTTACGTCACCTTCCAAAAGTAACTTGTTACAGTTACGAGTTACTGCTAAAAAGTACATCGTTACTTTTCCATTACTGTACAAGATTATATAACCGCAAACAAAATGATGCAGTTCGTTCAAACGGCAATGTAAAGGCGGCGTTAGTTCAGGGTGGTTCGTAGCAAAGCGCCAGATAAAAGAGGAATGAATGGGGCTCACGTCTCGAAGAGCCCAACACCAGCAATCGTTGCGTACGCCTAATTTTTTCACAGCATTTTTTATTGATTGTCGGGATTTATTTACAAAAAAAAATGGCATATCCCACGTGCAGTGGGAATCAAGGAAATGCGAAGCATGCATCAGGAACGTAAGACAGAACTGCACTGTTGTCTCGCTACACCGATCTTGGTACATATAAAGTTAACGAAACGGCCGCAAGAGCACCAAGACTGTGTGATGTAAACCATGCCGCTTATGACACGCATGCCATGATTCTAATGTTATGGCCTGCCATTTACGTTCGTCATGCAGTCATGCAACGTGCCATAGCAATTTTGTGTACATCCCATTAACGAAACGCGTGGCATGTAAATCATGCCGCTCATAACATGCATGACAGGATTTTCATGCTTTTAGAAAGTTTCACCAATGGTCGTCATACATTGTCTCGCCATACCAGTTTTGGTATATATATTAACGAAACAGCCGCAAGAGTACCAAGACCATGGCACGTTAATTATGCCACTTATGATATGCATATAATGATTTTTGTGTTACGATCTGTCATTTATGTTCGTCATGCAGTCATGTTGTGCCATACCAATTTTAGCGTACATCCCATTAACGAAAAGGCCAGGAGAGCACCAAGACCGTGGCACGTATATCATGCCGCTCGTGGAATGCATGTCATGATTTTCATGTTATGACCTGTCGTTTATGTTCGTCATGCAGTAATGTTGTTGCATACTAAATTTCGTATACATCCCCATTAACGAAAAGTCGCCGAAGTTCACTAAAAAATGCTTCGCATTTAATGCGTTGAGACAGCCTGGTGCCACGAAGCACTGCTGCACACTCGTACGTAAAATGGAAGCTCATCCTAAGACGTGACAAAGAGGATAGCCCCTTCGAGCTATTGCTGCTGGCGCTTTGGGAAGTGCTTTTTGGAAGTACCGCCGCTTTGAGAACTGGACGTGTGCTAGGCATTGAAAAGAGTCTGTTTCTAGGGGTTTCCGCGCGGGCTTTCATGAAGGAATGGCTGACCACGCAAAAAAATAAAAAATTAAGGATGCTGCACTGGCCTCTGAACAATAGTAACTTACGTCACATAGGCCGACCATACTGTGGTGTTGCGCACCTTTATATGCGTTGAGGGCGGGGATAAGAAGCCTTCATTTCCGCCCTGGAAACACGTCAGCACATCTAAAAAAAAGCCAAGAGATGCCCGTGTCTTGCACAGCACCGCGAGACGGACGATACATCATAAAAACATTCCACTAGTACGATACAAATACATTTTGCAAATTTACCTAGATACAGAGGTACGCATAGTCATAAATATTTCAGAGAAACTTCGCGATAGACTTGTATCCCAATACTGCCGAGCCCTGCTTTTAAGAAGTGTTGCTGCTAGATATTTTTTTAAAGGAAGTAAGTGTAACGGTATTTACAGTTACAGTTACCGTGTAAAAAGTAACAGTGTTGCAGTTACAAGTTCCTCTAAATTAAAAGTAGCTAGTTACAGTTACAAGTTACTGAAAAAGTAACTAGTTACCAGTAATGCATTACTAGTAACTAGTTACTGCCCAAGACAGCACTCGCCCAAGTACACGCACTGTGGCCTTCTCATCATCATTCTTCCCTCGCACAGATGAAGACTGGAACGGCTTTCCAAATCACGTCACCGATATCAGCGCCTCTCCTGCCTTCATTGAAGAACTAACAAAATTATTTTGTGGGCAAATGTAGTTATTTGTATGACCATTTATTAATGTGATAGCGTTAGAGAGCTCGTTCCGCAGAAATACCGCCGTCGGTGTCGGCGTCTCCATGCGTCTCTTGTAAGCGAAAAATCGGCCGTGAGCGAAAAATAACAGCTCCAAAAATGGACAACTAGGTCCATCTAGTGGAAGACATATCAAGCAATGTCTCTTTTGATGCGATAGCGTTAGAGAGCTCGTTACGCAGAAATACCGCCGTCGGTGTCGGTGTCTCCACGCATCTCTTGTGAGCGAAAAATCGGCCGTGAGCGAAAAATAACAGCTCCAAAAATGGACAACTATGTCCATCTAGCGGAAGACATATCAAGCAATGTCTCGACTACCATGGCTTCCGAGACGAGCGCGCCCGTCATCTCGGAGGCCATACAAGCAGAGACTATATGCGGTCTCGTCGGATGCTCTGCATCCACTTTTTTAGCATTTGATTCTCACGACACCATTAAAGAAGTAAAGTACTGCAATTGCCATTTCACCGACCATAAGGCGATGCTTGTTGCGGTTGGCCGGAAGAGATCTCGAGAAGAACAAATCGAACAGTTGCCAAATAGTTAACGCACGAAGGAAGACAGAATGTGACCATTTACGAATAAAAGTGTCACGCCCACGCACAGTTCATAATAAAGGACCATGTGAGTACATCACTGTACAAAATTTTCATGAAGTTGATATAAAAGTGTTGTTAAATAGATCGAAAACCTCTACCATTACTATAGATACGTCACGCGCATGCGTGTGTGTGTGTCTGTGTCTGTGCGTGTACAACAACACACATTAATAAGTATACACTGAGTGGTTGAAGTGCACATTAGGGGCCGGATTTCGCTATCGAGTTCAACTCTTAAAGGCGAAGCTTAAGGGTCCCCCAATTTTTATTTGTATAATGACCCCTTATGTAATACCCCTCTGGGGTCTTTAAGGTAAATATATGAAATAAATTATATGAATTCGAACTTCAATAATTCGAATGCATGTATAACTGGAGCTGTGCGATTTTGGTCCTGCCAATCTTCATATAAATCTATGTATAACAAAGCCCATTAATTCAAACCTGAGTAGGTTTCGATACAGTTAATTTGGACTATATGTGCCAGTGTGTTGCCCTCTTCATTTTATGCATGAAGGAAAAAAACTTAAGAGTTAGTGTCACGTGAATCTGCTAGCCTCGGCAAGCCAACTTCCTCTGTCACCTGTGCACGGTGCCTCTCGGGTAGGATTAGGCCCTTCATAGTTGCTGGACTGCTCAAGGTTGTTTGGAAGCAGTAGTCTTTAGTGGCATTTGACCGTGCATTATTCTATCACAGGCCTACCACGTGACTGGGACTATTTCCCAAGATTCTCTCCTTTAAATTTTTTATGACTAAGCTTCAAGACTGTCACGAGATGCCCTCTCTTAGTCTTTTTTCCTTTCTTCGTGATTTTATGTGACCTCCGAGATTTGGTTCTTTAAAAGCTAATCTCTGTACAGCTGTTCCTGATCACAGATGATGTGAGCAGCACAAAAGCACAGTGAATCAGGTGCGTCGTAGCTTTGGCCACGCTCCAGAATTGATGATTAAAAGTCTTCACCAACATAATTAGTTTCTGCCTCAACTGCGCCTCGTAGGCCTCGTACACCAGCATCAGAAACACTTTCCACAGCCATCCTTTGTGGTGGTGCTACTCATTATTCCGCGGCAAAAGTTTGCTGCGATGGACTTTGGCAACTTAAAGGGGCCATTAAAAGAATATGGAGATGCCTGGTTGTAATTTTCACTGCTTCGATATGCATCTGACAAACTGATTACGAAATATTTTGGCAAAATATTCAGTGCACATTTATTAGCACCCGTTTGAAACGCCAACATTGTTGCTGCCCCGAAACGACTATGCGACACTACTGGCCAGCATGGTACTATTCGGTGACGTTTCGGCAAGATATATTTTTAAGCCTAAAGGTATAGAGAACTCGCCTTTGCTCTAAAAGAATAGATTTACTTGAAAGCTAGAAACAAAGAAAATACTTAAAAACCGTGCGGTGCCGCCATTCGGAAGCAAGGCTGCAGCACGGTTTCTTTTCCCATGGCCTCTGAGGGTCACCAATCTCGGAGGTCTGGTGGCGACTAACATGACGTCAACTGCCGAGTGGAGGGGAAATGCGCAGTGAAACCGAAACTGCGTTTTTATTGCTGTAAATCAGCCCACACGACACAACAGAACAATGCATATTGTTGATTGGGGGGCTCAGGATCCCGAATACGCACTTAGTACAATCTTTGGAAAAATGTTTAACGACCTCTTTAAGGTGGTGGTTCCACTCTGGTAGCGCACTCTCTGCATTTTACGCAATTTTTTGCTAATACGCTGTGCTTTCTATTTTCACTGTACAGATGTGAACTATACAGTGTAAGAAAGCTTAGTTTCTATGCTTTCTAAACATACCAAGTATTACTGCCTAGACTAAAGCATTAACTAATGACAGTGGAAACAGTGGGAACAAAAAACTGCTTTTGCTGTACAACCTTCTGTATTACTCAGTTTCCAGCAAACTGCTCAGCATAAGAACATAAATTATGCTGTACCTTTAAATTAAATGCCATACAAGAACTCTATGAAGAGACATTGCATGTAATGCAATCAGGAATTTATACAGGCTCCAATGAAAATTAACAAAACAAATAAAAGTTTATGAATGAATAGCCTTTGTTTATTTCAACACAGGACCACAGCATTTGGTAGTTTCGTAAGCTGTAGTTTAATAATCATTTCTGTAAAGTTGTGTTGTGCTCTGATAAACACTTCACAAGTTATTAGTACTCGAATTTCAAGATTCCCAGCTCTATTTAGTCGCGCATTACTGAAGAAGTGACAAAACTGTTTAGCTTTTGAAGTTCTGAAATTTTCACTATCAAGCAGGAAGCCCTTCTCTCAAATCCTAGGAAGAGAAAATCCTTTTATACCTATTAGGGCATTTAAACAGATGTAATGAGATTAGTCAATTTTTCTGCTGGCGTGGTCGGTGCAACTTCGCATTCCTTGTCATGCACATGTGAATGCACGACAAATACTGCACATTAGTAGTGTAGTGGGGAGGAATGAACCCACAAAATATAGTGGGGTGCTGGCTAGCCAAGAGGTGCGAGCGCAGAGCGCGAGCTGTTGCTGCCGAGACTGACCGCTGCTACCGGACGCTGCTACTGGACGTGCTACTAACCGCTGCTACCGGATGCCAATAAAACCCAATCCAAAGTGGAGCCATGTGGTGTCTTGTGATGTCTAGTACTCACAACTTTTACCAAGCAGTGCTTCAAACTACACATTTTCCATAAAAAAATTAGATCTTGAAATTGTTTTTTAGCAGTGATGCCCTCTGTCAAAAAATATCAAGCTTTTGCCCATCAGTTCTAATGTTTTGTCAAATGTGGCGCCACTAAACATTACAAAGCGGGTTCAGCTTCTCTCCAGCAAGCCTCAGACCACTTTACCCCTTCTCGACTGGTTTCTGAAATTGCGCTCACGACGGCATTCCAGTATTTGGGGAACCGCTTCCAGCTCCTTTCCTCTGCTTCCCGCTGGGTACCACAAGGCACCGAGTGCCTCCCCTTCTTGAAAGCCAGACAGTGCCGCACACTCCGACCAAAGCTTCGTGCAGGGTGTATGGAAATGCTTTTTTTTTCATTTATTTGTGATATATATGTACAGAAGGTGGCAAGAAAAACAAAGTTATTACTGGATGTTGCAGTAACTCTTTAGCTCAAGCAAATGACGTGAAATAAGGTGGAGGGGAAGGGAGGAGAGAGAGAGGTAAGGAGGGGAGCTGTTTACGCATGTACGAAATAGGACAGAATATCTCAAACTCCTCTGTGGGCTGTGCTGCTCAGTGACTTGCATGGCGCCCTCAGTCGCATTCAGGGGAAGGACCGTGGCTTTCACCCAATGCGGTGTGCCCGGCAATGAAATAGTAGACAACCCCACAGCAAGTGCGTCCACCCACCATTACCCGTCGATGCCCATTAGCAATGAAGACATTCATCTCACGATTCCCACCACCTACAACAGCAGCACCCAGACCCATACACAGGACATGAGAGGAACCTATCCGTTGTCAAAGCATGGAACATTTTGCACCAGCATTGGGCAGGGACTGCTGCAAATGCACATTCAATGCATGTGGATGCAGGTGCGCTCACACAACCCTGTCAGCTTCCGGTTGGCACATGCCTTTGTATACTCCATCAAACCTGCCTGTCTGGCATAGCCTTGGATACGGAGCGATCCCGATGTTATTTTACGTGATGGTGGAATTTCGGCTTCTGGTTACTCTTCCATTTCCTTTACCCAAATCCTGCAAGACTGGGAGACTATGCTGCGTGACGTGAAGCCCTGATGGCCAGTGGAGCCTGGTCCGCCTAACACACCACTGGCAGCATCTTTTGGGGCTATGTAAACTGATGGCCTTACCCTGTATTTATTCACTGACTTGAGCAAAAGTTCTCACTCTCTCTGCTTGGCAGGTGTGCAGTGATGGATTACCAACTTCCTCGAGGAGCACGCTTACAAACTGCCAGACTTTATGTCCTAACGTGTACATAAACTAATAGCACACCTACATCCTGGCCCATACCTCCCTATCCTTTACTCCTCCCTTACATACTGCTCAAAGCGTTCAGGAACTGTAGAAGCAATTATAAAGTGCACACAAAATGCCTTTGCCTTCGCCGCTTTCCCAGGCTCGCACGACGATATCTGGAAACTTTTCTACATGTAAAGGCCGTTGTAATGGTTAGGCCAAAAGTTTCCACGAAGCGCGGCAGCTGGATTGGTCAGGGGAAGTATAAAGCTTTGTACGTTTCCATGAAAACCGTGCCGGCAGGCATAGCGATAATATGACTCCGCTTGATGAGTGAAATTACAGTAGTCCGGTGCTCGGGAGTCTGTGCTAGTGAATGCGCACAGCCATGTGTCAAACATGCGGTGGGGATGGCAACCATTGATAAATTCGTCGTTCAGTCATGGAAGTGCAACAGCACGACAACCGGGAGCTGGTTTGAGGAATGTTTGACAAGCCTGAGCGAAACATGTAGTTTGATCCTCCGGCAGCGTTCTGGGGAGTCTTTGTAGTTACTCGCTCAACGTGCTGCAGGGACAGCAACCCTAGATGCGACAAGGACTTACGGGATAAACTGGTTTGTGTGAGCATCGCGTCGCCCCGAGGCATTCTTTTGTATATGAGCACGTACAAGAGAGGTGGAGGGATGAGGCCAATGGTATTGTTGACGGGTTGGCATCGTCGTGGATATTTGTTTCTGTATGTTCTGTAAGTTGCAGCATTTTCGGCACTGACCCCTCTAGCCTCCTGCCAAGTGTAAACGGCATGAGAGAGGGGCAGGTAAGAGTGC
>JABSTT010002515.1:0-40750 GCA_013339685.2 Hyalomma asiaticum | reverse complement strand
ACAACGTTAAGGCGCGCCGTGCAAACAGCACTAAATCTGAAATTCTTATACGCTGAATTTCCGTTAAGAGGGAGGCGGGTGCAGAATGAGGCTCATGGCTGCGCTGCACGTAACCCTTATATCCCCACGGTGGCTTTTACCAACCGGGGCCCCGCATTTTGTAAATATTTAGTGCCAAGTGAAATTTGCTCTCAGCATGAGTAGTACCATGTAGAAGGCTCTGCAAATATATTTATGGCTTCTCATCGTGAAAATGACAGGGCGGAAATTGTTGTGCGTGGAGCTTTTTCAGAGATTGTTTGCCTTCTCTTTTGAAAACGAGTGCTGATGTTTCGTTGCGGAAATGTCCGCTGAACAATTCACCAACAATTTTTCAACATCCAGAGACATTCGTCAACATTACGCCAAAAGAGGTCACAGTGCTCTATTGCGCAACTCAGTTTCGTTTTCCTGGAAGAAATTAGTCGGATTTCATGTATCTGTAGAAGTAATGAGCCTCGCCTTTTTGCCAATAGTACAATAGATATCGATTTCATATATGTAACTTCCGTTGTAAAGTTATGTTTGAGCGTCTATTGGTTTTGGTTTCAAATTTAATTAGTCGAACTTCGTTCATTACCGTTGAAGTGCTCGCTCCTAACATTTGCCAACGCATGCCACCATGAACAAAACACTCCCGCAAGAAAGTTCTCAAATATTGATAAAAAGAGATCTAGAGCGAGGAATCCCTGCCTGGTTACTATTTTTGTTCCAAAAATGATCCATAGTTCTTGCGCAATGGCGCCAAGCAGCATTGTAAATACCAGGGTAGCTGTCAGGGCTCGACAGTATCGCAATAGTATTTGAGAGATCTTGTGAGTCTCTGTTAGTGTATCGAGGTAGGCGCATTTGATTAAAATCTGGTTGATGCCTTTGTTATATCACGCGGTATAATGCGAAAATGAATCCTCGCGAAGCTGTGGAATACATCAGCGAGAAGCTGGAGAATCAAGGGGCAGCAGATGCGTTGGGTACCCTGTACATGCCATCCATGACATCATGCCAGCATGTATACATCGACGGTACCTTGTCACTGAACAGAGATCCTAGCCGGTTGTACACAAGCCAAAGTTCTCGAACGACTAACATTTCTCCAGAGACATTGCACTGCGCGCGCCAGAGCCTTGCGCAAACTTGCCAGAAAGGAGGAGCGTCCGCAATCCCTGAAACCTTGTAACCGAAACAAAACGGGTTGTCAGGGGATTGTTTAGTAAACGCACAGTCCCCCTCATCGAAATGCACATCCTTTGCTTATGGACGGCTGTGTTTGTGTTCCTAGGGAAGAGCGCCTTGCAGCACAGCTGGCTGCGATACCTGCTACAAAAAACAAATGCTGTAGCGGCTGTGGTTGTGAAACGTGCCGGCAGTACATCCCGATGTCGCTAGCGATAATGCGATAAAGGCGCTAAGTCTACTGAAATGCTAAATGCCGGTACGCATTTCCACACAAATCTACTCATTCGCTCCATTGTTCCTAAATGGCGGTACCACCACTTCGTACCTTGGGTCACTGGAAATTTTATAGATTACGGCGAACGCTTTTGCTATGCTGGTAGCACTGTTCAGTGGCGGCCATATCTTTACGAGGCATTCGGGACCGATGCCAGCAAGAGTTAAGAGACGAATATCGTTGCTTCGACGTCGCGTTCCACTTGGTGAAAGTGGTATTTTTGTGTGTTTATTCAAGTCGACATTACAAGGGCGATTCGGAGTTACCCATGCTGATCGGAGGATTGCGTGGCAAACATCATTACTATGTGTGAAATCTGCGACAGTCATTGCCCTGTATCCGCGAACTCCCCCGTTGCGTTTTTACGATGCTTTTGCTCGTCAGACGTGTGTTCGATACGTCTGGAGCTGTAAATATCGTTGCATGCGCTTCGTGACTGTATAAAACGCCCTTTTCTAGGCTATTGAGTAGACTGTGAATGTTCGTGTTAGTTTACCAGCAGACAGAATGTACAGTTGCTGCTCGGGTTACCTATCTACAGTGTGTCTGCGTCCTCCATCTTATCGCGGATACATACAACATAGCAAATATACGCCTTGCCGATTGTTCCGTATTGCGTATGTGCAGTAAGTTAAATTTGTAAGCCATATATATATATGTATTCTCTCTCTCTCTCTCCATATATGGAGAGAGAGAGAACATTTTATTGATGGATCCGGAGATGTTAGCCTGGCCACTGGCCTGGCTTGCTACTCCAGGTATTAGCAGTAATTATGATATTTACAATGATCACGTGTAACACTTCATGTACATACAGTCACACTCACACACTCATATATACATATATACACTATAACGCAGTTTACAACGTTTCATTGAGGCAGGTTGCCCGTAGAAACGCTATCAACGCCTTAGTGCTGCGTTGTGCGCAGGCGCTGTCTTGCCACGGGCCTAGGAGATGCCGCAGCTGCAAGGTCGATCCGCGTTGCAAACGAAGCGCTGCCTTCAGAGTATTTCTCTCCGACTCGTAGCGCTGGCAGTTGCACAGGACGTGTTCAAGGTCCTCTAGTGTGTTGCATATAGAGCACAATGCAGAACCAGATAGTTGTATTTTGTGTTTGTAATGACTTGTGTAGGCTACATTAAGTCTTAATCGGTGAAGGCACGCCTCGTCTCGCCTGGCTAATCCTCGTGGTACATGGAAGCTGCAGGCTGGGTCCATAGCGTGTAGTGGTCCGTACTGGTGTCTTGAATCACACCAGAAGTACCGCTGCTGATTCCAGGCAAATGCCGATACCATACTTGCCGCATGCTTTCTTGAAATAGGTATGGCTGTTAGTGGTGTTTTAGTACCATGGGCTGTTCTGGAAGCACTGTCGGCCCGAACGTTTCCTTGTATTCCACAGTGGGCTGGCAACCACTGGAATACAACGCGGTGATTAAGTTCATGGGCATTATTGCCCAGCCGCTTGATGCCCAAAACCACTTGTTCTTGGGCGTGTGGTGACTTCAGGGACTGCAGTGCCGCTCGTGAGTCAGATAATATTACCCAAGAATCAGGCGTCTGAGCTACGATGTAAACAAGCGCTTTCCGCAACGCAGCCAGCTCAGTAGCTGTGGCAGATGTGTGGTGACCCAAGGTGGCAGAAATTGACATGTTTGCCGACGGGATCCAGAGACCTATTGCCGATAATGTAGCCGTAACAGAGCCATCAGTGTAAATGTGGCGACAGGCACGGCCACCTGGATCGGAGCGCGCGGCGGTAGCAACACCGCCGCGCGCTCCGATCCAGGTGGCCGTGCGACAGGATCTGTAGTTGGCATTAAAATGCTCCAGGGCGAAATGTTGAGTGCTGGAGCTGGCGTGTTGCTTTTACTCTTGATGCCCGGTATAGTCGTGACTATGGTCCAAGAGGGTAGTTTCCATGGTCGCCTTGTCAAAATTGATGGCCTTTCGTACATCAGCGGGATCAGGGTCTGTACTTCAGATGCGGTGGCTAATGCAAATGGATGGTTGTGAACCCTAGCAGCTAAACGCACACAGGCTCGAAGAAACTCTTGCTTCAGTAGCAGTGGCACGGAAAGTCGCCGGCTTTCACTTAGTGTTGCTACGGTCGCAGTCTTTTTCGGTAGGCCCAGGCATACCCTCAGCGCTTTGGCTTGCATACTGGTGAGCGCCTCGATACTAGACTTAAAAAGTCCCTGTAGCGCAGGGAAGCTGTACCGCAAGAGACCTTCGCAGAGAGCAGTGTACATTCGCAGCAGAGCAGCCACAGAGCAGCCGCCAGCATTGCTGGATATCATACGAAAAATGTTTGTGTATGATTCCAGTTTTGCCTTCAGTGCTCTTGTATGAGGCGACCACGTCATGGATCTGTCGAATGTCACTCCCAGAAACTTTTGACTTGGTACGTATGGGATGTGAGATCCTGCCACCTTTAACTTATAGTGCGACATGTCTCGTTTAGTGAACGCTATGGCGGCGCACTTCTCAGGTGACGTGATTAGTCCGCGTTTGCGTAAAAACGTCTGAATGGAGATAATTACCTGCTGTAATCTTGCACGCAAAACACGTCGAATTCGACCACAGCACCATATGCAGATGTCGTCTGTGTACAAGGAAATCTCGACCGTTGCCGGAATACACTTCTCCAGGCCGATGAGAGCGATGTTGAATAAGGTCGGGCTCAATACTCCGCCTTGCGGAACTCCTCGAACTACTGTGTGAGGAGTTGTGTCACCATGTTTTGTAGACATATAGACAGAGAGGTAGTCCATTATCCAGTTGTACATGCGGCCACTGACTCCTACAGACCTTAGGGCCTGTAAGATCGGCTCGTGTAGGACGTTGTCGAATGCGCCCTTTATGTCCAGGAATACGGCAACAGTGATATTGTGCGCAAGCTTGTTATTTTGACGCAGTTGGCAAGGCTGATGACATTGTCTATGCTGCCTCGACCCTTTCTGAAACCGGACATCTGTGGGGGATAAGCGTCAGCGCTCACCAGCAACCAGTCCAGTCGCATCAGCACCATCTTTTCCATGAGCTTTCCCACACAGTTAAGGAGAGCTATAGGGCGATAAAAGTTGATATCTGTAGGAGGCCTTCCAGGTTTTAGGACAGGAATGATTCTGGCCTGTTTCCAGCTTGGTTCGAGTCGGCCCTTCCTCCAGCTGGTATTGAAGATGTCAAGGAGTTGCGTCTTCGCGTTTTCACCCAGATGGGACAGGTCGGCATAGCTGATAGAGTCGGGTACAGGGGATGAAGCTTTGTTTACCGACGCCAGAGCACCAATCAATTCCATGAATGTGAAAGGTTCGTCTGTCACAGCTGCACAGTCCGTTGTGGCATCGGTAACGGCTTTTGCTGACTGCAATATAGTTGCAGATGTAACAACAGTTATCTTTGCGCAGAAAGCTTCCGCCATGTCCAGCTTGCTGCCTTTACGGAACAGTGCGACAGAACTGAAAGGCTGCATTTGAGCTGGTGGGATTCTCAGGCTGCGCGCTATGCTCCATATCCTTGACAGAGGTTTTCGGGGATCAAGTTTGGAGCAGAAAGCACGCCACTGTCGCCTGTCCAGCTTGTCGAGGTGACGTTGGATGTGGCGTTGCATTCGCCTAGCTTCGCGAATGTCTTCTCTAGACAATGTCTTACGGGCACGCCTCTCAGATCTGCGGCGCATTGCTCGGAGCCTCTCGTACTCTATGTCAACCGTCGTACGCTTTCCAGGCAACTTTAGGTATTTTGTACTGCTGCGCTTTGTTTGGCTTAGCGCGCCTATGAATTCCGCATACGTCATGTCTGATGTATCCGAGTGTTCCAGTGTGGCCCTGTATATTTCCCAGTCAGTGCAGCGAAGCGCCCGGGCTTTTGAATTCTGCATGGGGCCCAGAGCGATATAAGTTGGTATATGATCGCTTCCATGATGTTCTACGTCTGGAAACCACGTAGCCATAGACGCAAAGCTAGAGGAGACCGGAGTGATGTCGAGCGCACTGGATCGATTTCCTTTGAAGAAAGTCGGCTGACCATTGTTGAGTACGAAGAGGTCATTTTTATGGGCGAGATCAAGTAGACATCGGCCGCGTTGAGTCGATCTCGTACCTTCCCAGGCTGGATGATGCGCATTGAAGTCCCCCGTCAGAACATGGGGTTCAGCGTTGTATCAAGTATAGCTTGCAATTTGTTCACATCAAATTTTACTCCAGGCGGTATGTATGCCGCAATCACCGTGAATGTGAGACTGTTCCACTTCACTGTTGCTGCAGCGTATTCATTCGATGCGTCAGGTGGTGTAGCACGGATGTTAAATATCAGATCATTGCGAATGGCCAAGAGAACCCTGCTGGTGTCCCCTCCAGTTGACGAATACGTGATGGCGTATCCAGAAAAGCGAATTCCAGTGCGCACACGGGACTCCGAAATAGCAATCACTGGAAAGCGGTGCTTACGAACAAACTGCCTGAAGTCAGGCAGACGACAGCGAAGGCTGCAGACATTCCACTGAAATATGGTGGCCTTGTTCCGGACGTTTGTTAAGGTCGTAGGTTGGACTGTCAGCGCCATCTTTCTATCACAGGCGAAAGAAAGTCAAGCAACGTCAAGATGACTTTTGCAATTGGAGAGGACATTGGGGCAAGAGAGCTGCGAGCAGCGTCGACAAGAGCAGATAGCAATGAATATGTGATTGAGCTGTCTTGTCGGGTGCTACGCTCTCGTTGTCGGCGCCATGAAACTGACGGTCCCCTTCTCTCTGATGAACCAGCGGCGCTCGTGCTCTCCTGGACTCTCACACCCGAGCCTTGGGCTGACTCCTTAGCTGCTGTGACACATGGAGAGAGCGGCAGATTACGAGTAGGCAGAGATGGGAATTCCTCCGTGTCTTCAATTCGCGGAGGATTTTCGGGAGCTGTTTTGCAAGCATCTTTGCAGGTGTTGAGGATCTTGACGTAATGTTGCGAGGAAAAAAAAAGTAATGATCCACATAACAAATGAATCAAATAAACGATGACTAAATTTGTACTGAACGTTATTTGGACATTTGAATACTATATGATTTCTGGCCTATCTGGGCCCATCGAAACGCAGGTGTTGTTACCATGTTTCGACCTGCAGCCTCGAGCTTCGCAAGCGAACACCTACCAGCGAAGCTAACATAGCGCATCTTCATTTTACAAGTGGCAAACTGGAAATCCTATCGGTACACGTTCCAAATCTCCGTTGTGCTGTTTACGACCAGTGTAATCAAGACAACCAGTACTTGTGTCAGTATACGTGTCACCCTAAGAACACATTGCTTTTACTTCACAGTAAAGACTCTAAATTCAGTGGAGTGCATTCGAGAAGCATTATCAGATAATGAGTGGTGGCTTCCCTATTTGACTGAGGGTGAAAGTGTATAACAGCCTCATCTTACTGGTACTCACCTAGGGGGCAGAAACTTGGCTAACTAAGAGAGTTGACCTTAAATTGAGGACGACGCAGCGAGCAATGGTACCGAAATTGGTAGGTGTAACCTTATGTGACGAAAAGAGAGCCGAGTGTGTTGGGGAACAAACGCGTGTTAAGGACATTTCAAGAGGATTTACGAATAAGCAATGGAGGTGGCCGGGGCACGTAATGCGAAGACAAACTGGCAAGACATCCTGTGTTCATTAGGGGCAACAGAATGGATCCCTTGATAACGCTACCGTGCCGGGGGACAGCAGAACGTTAGGTGGTCAGATGTGATTAAGAAGTTTGTGGTGATAAATCGGCCACAGTTAGCACAGGACCGACATAATTTGAGATATAAGGGAGAGCCATTTGCCCTACAGCGGGCGTAGACAGGCTGATGATGATGATGACTACGACAACTAAGCACACTCCAGTTATAGCTGTTCATAAAACAGTTTTGAACATTACCGTCAGGGTCTTCCTTCAACATTGAGTTGTTTTCACCAAATTTCCAGTTTTCTGTCCTCCAAAGTCTCCTGAGATGAAATACCAAGATATCACGTTCCATCATCACTACGGGGTCCACTGCCTTACCCATATCCGTGATTTGGAAAGAACGTCCATTGATAGAGCTTGACACCGCTGCTATTGCAGTTTCCACGTATGAACCAAGTACAGTTGTTGAAAAGGCCGTCAGTTGTGCGTAGCCACAATACAACCAGATTGCTGCCCCAAAACTGCAAGACAAGCGATATAGCATTCAGTCTTACTGTCGAAAGCTCACTTTCGGACAGTACAGCTTCCATGCCCTTTTTCTAAAAATGTAGAGCATCATCCCTCGAAAATCCTGTAAGGGTCATCTTCCATGTTTTTCAGGATGCCAGAGAGCGAAATTTGTGGTATCTTAGCCTGCATCCTCTCCTACGAGCTGCTTTTTCGTAGGTGTTCCGCTATGTTTTCTCATTGCTACCAGCGCTGCGCACACAACGTGGATCCGCGAAACGCCGGAAACGTAACGCCGCTTGTAACCGAATACATTGTTTATTTCAGCGACGAAAAAGACCAACTGCCACCACCACGCAGCTGGGCTTATCAAGGATATCAGAATTGAATATATTCGGAAGGGCGCATAAAAATTGTAGTGTAGCCTCGTTTAGAGTGGTGCCGTGAATATAAACCGCTTTCCCAGTGACAAAACTGCTGACTGGACAGGCGCAATCTGAATATATTTAATGTACAGGTATATCGTGGAAACAATTTCGAGGGTGCATAATGATATACACTTTAAGTGTGAAGCATTTCTACGTGAGCTTTGATCGTATCTATCTATCTAGCCGCACACGTCTCGCTGCTCTGCTGACCGTCTCGTTCACCTTGTGTACACCAAAATTTGGATGATAGGGTACGAATGCATCGTGATCATGAATCTATAACACTAGGTGCTCGTTGTGTATGTAATGATTAGCGATACTGGGATCACGTGTGCCTTTTACCCGTAGAGCACGGCTCATGGTAAGCGGGTATACCCCACAGGTGTTTGCATTTTATTATAGGCTACCTCAGTGAAAAGCCAAATAAAATAGCAATGTCATTTCACATGTCTTTGTAGAACATCTAAACATGAGCTAGGCATATCATTTGCTATAGTTTGTAATTAGAATGCGTAGAAACACGCAAACATACACAGGCGAACCCACTGTCATTTCCGAAGGCCCAGTGCAGAGGCGTAGCAATCGAACCCGGGCCGCCGAGGTGCCAAGCAAGCACGCTACCACTAGGCTACGGCAGCTGCTCGTACAGGGTACACATAGTAATACATATTGCTGCAGCAGTCGTGATGATAGTGCTTGTGTAACGCCAATTGCTTGTCTAGTGTATGTTAAGCACTATCATGGAAATATGATGAGCTATCACTCATGTTGAGCTATCCCTCGTCATGCTTTTCTCCTACTTTGTCCTGCTCTGTAGGAATACTTAAACTAATGACGCTCATGATGGGCGCATAAGCGCACCTAGCGTGCATTTTTCTTCGATAAAACAAATGTTCGTGATGATGATGTATGGTGTTTAGTAGCGCAAGGGCCAATTATGGCCAAAGAGCGCCATGACAAACGCTAAGAACAAATGGCAGTGTAAAATACATTTGTGGCATAAAGTATGGTGGATGTGACATGGCTGCATATTGGCCTAAAAACACTCGCTGTAGATAGCGTAAAATATATATATATATCTATTAAACTAATGTAAATGAGCGTGTACTGTGATGAACATACGGTGTACTGATTTTCGATTAAAACCAAAAGATATTTCAATAGCACCAGCCCATCAGCCAAACTCTTGAGCGCAAGGACTGGGAGGGTGGTGCTACATAAATTACTCTCATGTAGCTACACCTCCGAAGGGGAGGCTGTGTTACATTCCTGGCGAAATAAATTTCTATTGCTTGGGTTTCTGATAAAAATTCCAATACTGTGGTTATATTAAAAAGCGGGTGATCGCCTAAAAAGAATACTGGGTGCAAGGCTGTCCGGTAAAGGTATAGCGAGGAGAAGTATTTTTCTGTATTTTTCTAGTTCTGGGCACACAATGGGGACATGAAGGACAGAAAGGCGGTCGCCACATTTAGAGCATGTTGGCGGTTCTGTTCCAATTAAAAGGTCATTATCATCATCATCATCATCATCATCAGCAGCAGCAGCAGCAGCAGCAGCAGCAGCAGCAGCAGCAGCAGCAGCAGCAGCAGCCTGTTTAGGTCCACTGCAGGACGAAGGCCTCCCCGACGATTTCCAATCCACCCTATCCTGAGCGAGTTGGTTCCACTTTATGGCCGCAAACTTTTTAATTTCGTCGCTCCATCTAACCTTTTGCCTGCCTCTGTTGCGTTTTCCTTCTCTTGGTATCCATTCCGTTGTTTTTACTGTCTACCTATTATCCTTCCTCCTCATGACATGTCCTGCCCAGGTCCACTTCTTTCTTTTAATTGATACGATAATATCGGCTACTCCTGTCTGTTCTCTGATCCATTCTGCTCGTTTTTTATCTCTTAGCGTTACCCCTATAATTTTTATTTCCATTGCACGTTGCGCGCTCCTTAGTTTCATCTCTAGCGTTTTCGTTATCCTCCACGTTTCTGCACCGTACGTTAGTACTGGGAGAATGCAGTGATTGAACACTTTTCGCTTTAGTGAGAGCGGTAAGTTTCCAGTCATGGTTTCGTAATGCCTTCCGAATGCGTTCCAGCCCATCCTTATTCTACGGAGAATTTCTTTTTCATGGTTAGGAGTTCCTGTTATTAACTGTCCCAGGTATACGTATTTGCTTACACATTGTAAGGGTTCATTGTTGATTTTAAATTCCTGTTCCTTAGCTAGGCTATTGAGCATAACTTTGGTCTTTTGCCTATTCATTTTTAACCCAATTTTAATACTTTCCCTGTTTAGGTCATCAATCACGTTTTGTAGTTCGTCTCCGTCATTGCTAAAGAGTACAATGTCGTCTGCTAATCTTAAATTGCTGAGATATTCTCCGTCTATTCGAATTCCCTTGTCTTCCCAGTCTAGACGTTTGAAGATTTCCTCTAAACATGCAGTGAATAGCATCGGGGATATCGTATCTCCCTGTCTCACACCTCGCCCGATCGGGATTTCTCTGCTTCTCTCATGTAGGAGTAGTGTGGCTGTGCAACCTTTGTATATGTTGTTTATGGTTTTCACGTATACGCCAGGTACCCCTTGTCGTCGTAGGGCTTCTAGAGCTGCTTGTATTTCTATAGAGTCAAATGCTTTCTCGTAGTCGATAAACGTCATATAAAGAGGTTTGTTATATTCCGCGTACTTCTTAATTACTAGGTTGATAGGGTGGCTGTGGTCCATTGTCGAATAACCTTTCCTAAAACCAGCTTGTTCTCTCGGTTGGTTAAAGTCGAGGGTCTCTCTTATCCTCGGAGAAATTACTTTTGTGAATAGCTTGTATATTACTGGGAGCAGGCTGATTGGTCTGTAATTCTTTAACTCCTTTATGTAACCTTTTTGTGGATAAGGATTATATTAGCATTTTTCCAGCTGCGCGGTACACTACATGCCTTGATACATTTCGTGAAGAGCGATGCAAGTTTTTCAAGTACAATATCTCCTCCGCCTTTGATCAAGTCGGCTGTTATACCATCTTCACCAGCTACTTTACCGCGGGACATGCCTTTGGCAGCTTTTTTGACTTCGTCAGTGGTTATACATGGAATTTCGGTGTCCTCCTCTGGTGCTATTTCTATTAAGAATGTATGGTCTGTCTGAGAGCTGTACAGTTCTGAATAGAAATCTTCTACTACCTTTAGAATTTCGTAGAACCTGTTGATAACGTTACCTTGTTTATCTTTTAGCGCATGGATCTTGTTTTGTCCTAAGTGCAGTTTCTTTTTGACCGATTTAATGATGGTGCCTTTTCCTACTGCTTTCTCTATTTCTCTCATGTTAAAGTTTCTTACATCTCTTTGCCTGGCTTTACTGATCAATTTTGATAGTTCTGCGAATTCTATCTTATCTTTTGATGAAGTTACTTTCATTTGATGGCGTTTTTTTATTAAGTCTTTGGTAGATAGGGAGATCTTACTTGTTGCTGGCTTTGTTGTTTTACCCCCGAATTCTATCGCAGTTTCAAGTATTGTTTTCGTTAGGCTTTTGTTTATTTCTTCTAAATCGTCACCGTTTGCATCTAAGGCCTCGAACTTGTTGCTTAGGGCGACTTTAAATTCTTCGGCCTTCGCTCTGATTACCTCTACATTACATTCTTTTCTAGTAAATAATTTAGTTCTTGTTTTCTTTAGGTTAAGTACAACCTTTGCCCTTACTAATCCGTGATCGCTGCATTTTATCTTCCCCACTGCTTCTGTGTCTTGAATTATACCTGGTTGTTCGCACATCATAAAGTCAATTTCATTCTTTGTTTCCCCGTTAGGGCTTTTCCACGTCCACTTCCTATTCTTGTCTTTCTTGAAGAACGTATTCATTATTCGAAGCTGGTTCCTTTCGGCAAATTGTACTAGCACTTCCCCACGGTTATTCCTACGGCCGACGCCGTAGTTGCCAATCGTCTGCTCTCCACTTTGTTTCGTTCCTACTTTTGCGTTGAAATCAGCCATGACTACTGTGTATTGTGGCCGTACTTTCCTTATTGCTTATTCGATATCCTCGTAGAATTGCTCTACTTGTTCATCGTCGTAGCTAGTTGTTGGCGCATATCCCTGGATTATCTTGAGTTTATACCGCTTATTTAGTTTTATTACGACGCATGCTGCCCTTTCGTTAATGCTGTAGAATTCATCTACGTTGCCCGCTATATTTTTGTGAACTAGGAACCCAACGCCATATTCTCTTTTTTCGGGTAATCCTCTATAGCAGAGGACATGTCCATTGTTTAACACTATGTAAGCTTCACCTGCTCTCCTAACTTCGCTAAGGCCAATGACGTCCCAATTAACCCCCGTATGCAGAGATGTAACTTGGCTCGAACTTGACTTGCGCCAGTCTCAAGAACGCTTCGCCGCATGTCTTAAATCGTACTTGACTTGCGGGTGACTTGCGGAGGACTTGGACGGGCCGAAGTCCGCTCTGATTTCAAGTCTGCTCTGGGGCTAGCTTGAAACTGACTTGGTGCTTCATTCCAACATGTCCCCCCCCCCCCCCGTACCGACGTCAAGCGGAGGTTACCTGTTCGTGAATTTGCTTGTCACACCGTGGATGCAGCATTTTCAGAAGCGCATCGTGAGTCGAAAATTCCGCCGCCACCCCTGCGTGACCGAGGTAGCTAGGGGACGCTGTACGACGAACAATACCTCGCTCGCCACATGTGCACGAAAACGCCGGGCGACAGCTCCTGGGTACGATGCCTCGCCGAGAAAGCGAGGCCTACTCCGGAAAACAGCCTGTGCCTTGAACGCTGCAGTTACCGGCTGTGTGGTTTCACGGCACCAGTAGGCTTCAAACGGTCGCCGATGGTCTCGTGGGGATTCCTTCGTGAACATGTGTGTCGTGCGTTTGGAAAAATGACCCTGCTCACTGCGAAGCCGCTGTGTTGGATTTTGGTGCGCTTCCTGCAGCTTGCAAGATCTCCTAAAATGACACGGGATTTTCATGAAGTGGCCGGATTACTTTGTGTAAGCGGATGCCTCGACTGCACACACGCGTGCAATAAGGTGATGGTGACGACGCGGAAGTGCTGCTCATGTATCTTTAGCGATTCTTTTACCTCGAGGGATCGGTTTGTCAACCGTTTTCTTGCAGTGATAAACAATCCTCAAGGTAAGGAACACGCTTCGCTGAAAGCGTGATTACGAGCCAATTTCGTTGTTTCCAATCACTGTTGGCGCTCACGACTGTATTAAAGTTCAACACGCCGAACTTGTCACGCAGTCATCCAGCGAGAAAATATAAAAGCAGCCCGATTGAGCTAGTAATGTGCGCTTAGCAATTTTGTTGTGGTATCGCTTTTCTTTTGCAGCTTCCTTATTCCGCTTTCATTTAGCTTATCCTAACATTTCTTCCTATTGTCGGTTACCGTGCCGCGTGATACCGTACGTGGCTATCCTTTATATGTTTCAAACAACGTGGCATTCCATGGTGTGCCCGTAGTCGTTCACGAGTATGGTCAGCAGGCTCTTTTCATATTTTGTAAAACCGGGTGCCGCCTTTGGTTGTATGCGTTATATCTTGGGACGAGATCGCACACGGCTGCAAGGTTTCAGCGTCAAGTCCTGTTGACATGACAGCAGTCTGAGGCTTTCGCCGCAGCTATGTCAACAATACAGAAATTAGAGGAAGGGCATGCAGCCTTGTCAGTGCAATTAAGCGAGACCATTGAAAAACTGACGGCTTCTACGAACGAAGTGGCTCGTTTGACTGAACGCATTCTGGCGCTTGAATCATCTGTCACGTCACGTTCGCCAACTGATACCGGTACGGCTAGTAACTCCCTGCACCAGATTTCGGATCACTTGACCGAGATTACGTCCAGGTGTAACGATACCGAAAACAGACAGAGGCGGTCTAACTTGCTTTTTTTTGGAATAGAAGACGACCCTAAGGAGGGATGGGCAGCATCTGAAAAAAGAATAATCGAATTCTGCTCCGAAAAATTGAACATTTCTTTGACTGGCGCACAATTCGAGCGTGTGCACAGGCTGGGGAAATTCAGAGACAGCAAACAGAGACCCATAATAGCCAAACTGACTTTCTTTAAAGATAAGCAGCAAATTCTTGCGTCTGCTCCAAAACTAAAAGGGTCCAAATATTCTATCGGAGAAGATTTTTCCCTAGCTACGCGACAGGCAAGAAAAAGCCTAATTGAATTCGCTAAAACGCAAAGAAAACCGTTTAAGCTCTCAGTTGACAGGTTACGCATGGATGGCAAAACCTACATACTTGACCATGCCAGCAAAACCGTTATTTTATCAGAAAGATAGCTCGCAACCAGAACATGTCCACCTAAACACCACCAGAAACCTAAAGCACATTTGGCGACCCCTTCTTTTCTGATATCATTTACTAACATTAGAAGCATAATACCCAAGCGCGATACAATCTGCTCTTTTCTGGAAGACAACAATTCCGATATACTCGTGCTCACGGAAACTTGGCTGTACCCTGCAATCACAAATAACGAAGTTCTTGCTGGTAGTGAAAGCTATAACATATACCGCAAAGATCGCGTCGACAGGAGAGGTGGTGGTGTACTTCTTGGTGTAAAAAATACAATCTCTTCTTATGTGCTGAATCTTGACTCGCCTATTGAAATAATTTGGATAGTGTGTGTGACTAAATACGCTAAAATTCTGGTTGGCAATTGTTATCGTCCGCCTGATTCTAATAATACATTTGTACGTGACCTTCGTCATAGCATAAAAAATGCCAAAGATCTTTGCCCTACTGGTGTAGTTTACCTCTTCGGTGACTTCAACCTCCCGCTGATTGATTGGGCAAACTTATCATCACCATGCTGCCTTTCCACAGAATTCATTAACTTAGTCTTAGACTTTAACCTCTCGCAAGTCATTGATCAACCAACCCGTGGTTTAAATACGTTAGACCTGTTGCTAACCAATGCTCCTGGTTCAGTGAAGACAGTCTCTTGCCTAAGGGGCTTCAGTGATCACAATTTAATCGAGGTAACGTTGGACTTACCTGTACCATTTGCAGGAATATCCAAAAAGAAAATTCGGGACTACAGCAAAGCAGATTTTGGCAAAATAAGTGCACAGCTCGAAGAATTTTTCAGCAAAGACCTCTTCCCGTCATTCTACAACCGGTCTGTAAATGAAAACTGGGTGCTTTTTAGAGACAAGATGTCTTCATTGATAAACCAATATATCCCTGTTATCACTGTTTCTAATGATATATCTAATCCCTGGTTCACTAAATCCCTCCGTAAGCAAAGAAACAAGAAAAAACGCCTGTACTGCAATGCCAAACGCATTGCTAAGCCATCCGCTTGGGAAAAATACAAGCAGTACTTGACTGACTACTGTAAAGCAATATGCAACGCCAAAGAAAAATATTTTCACAACGACCTACCTTCTCTTCTGCAAAATAATCCAAAGAAATTCTGGCGCGTCATATCCCCTGACCACGGTTCCAACCACTTGTCATTACTTAATGAAAACAACCTTCCGCTTTCAGACTACGAGTGCTCTACTACTTTTAATACTTTTTTTTCATCTGTATTTAGCCAAGAAGATTCTTCTGACGTACCACATATCCCTGATTACAACTTCCAATACATGCAGCCTATTGAAATCACGGTGGATGGTATCGCGTGTCGAATTAAACAGATTAAGGCATCCTCATCAGCTGGTATAGATGATATCAACTCTAAAGTACTTAAAAATACTGTTTCCATAACTAGCATTACACTATACCACATTTTTCGACAGTCGCTATCGTCTGGAAAACTTCCAGACGACTGGAAAATAGCCAAAGTAGTACCTATTTTTAAATCCGGAGATAAGAACTCACCTAAAAATTATCGTCCAATCTCGCTCACATGCATATGTTGCAAACTCCTCGAACACATAATCGCCTCCCACGTATACAGTCACCTCGAGACTAACAAATTCTTCTTTCCAAACCAGCACGGATTCAGAAAGGGCATGTCATGCGAAACACAGTTACTAGAATTCACTACAGACATTCATTACAACATAAATAATGGCCTACAGACTAGAGCACTGCACGGGCCAGATTTTTCGGCCCGAGCCCAGCCCGGGCCCGCTTTATGAAGCCCGAGCCCAGCCCGGACCCGTGGTTCTAAGCCCGGGCCCGGCCCGGGCCCGGCCGTACATGACCGACCCCAGCCCGAGCCCGGCCCGGGCCCGAGGTTCTAAGCCCGGGCCCGGCCCGGGCCCGGCCGTACATGACCGACCCCAGCCCGAGCCCGGCCCGGGCCCGAGCTTCCAAGCCCGGGCCCGGCCCAGGCTCGGGTGTTCATTGCTAAACTTGCTAAACTCATGATTAGGCCCGGCCCGGGCCCACTAGAGAATATTAGTTGTTGACTATGATTATTAATGATGCTTTGCGCTTTGCAGCGGGGAATCAGAGGGAAAATTCAGTGTGCACATGCGTTGAAATGTTGCTTTGCCCGCGGTGATAACTCAGTGGTTAAGCTGTCTTGCTGTTAAGTAGTAGGACGTGGGTGCGATTACCGCGGCCACGGTGGCCGCATTTTGACGGGGCGAAAGGCAAGAACACCCGTGTACTTATCTTTAGGTGCACGTTAAAGAACTCCAGGTGGTCGGAGTTAATCCGGTCTCCACTACAGCGTGCCTCGTAATCATATCGTGGTTTGGGAGCAAGGAATGTAGATGAAATGTTGCCTATATGTCACATGGCAAGTCATTAAAATAGCAGTATAGGGAAAATAAAACATAGCAACAAAATTTATTGAAAAGTGTACAACTAACATGAAAAAGCGGATAGAATCAAACCCGGGACATTTTCGTTGATTCTCTTTTCTACACTCGCGTTAGAAACATTATTTACACAATTTTTTAAGAGGATCCTGATTAATAATTTCTTGCAGCAAGATAAAAAGACTTTAACGTTATATATTGTGAACAGCCACCAAAAGCAGATGAAATATATATTTTTCGTATTCTAACGCCGTCACGGAAACGTAATCGCCATTTACAATATAATTATATAATCAAGCTGCTACACACCATGCTTGATGCTATTTCAGATAAAAGGTTTCACCCTTCTTTGTGAAATAAAGATAGAAAATACGCTTAAAATAACACTCAGTGACACAAAAAGACCGCACTTGAAAACGATGCCACAGGAATACGAGTGCGAAAAGGCCAGAAAAAGGCAAAAATCTGCATGTTCTTGTGCAAAAACAGCAATTTGTCCAGGCTCTCCGGCTTCAAGCAGGTCCTCCTGTCTTGGAGTACGTACCCAGCTGCACTAAAATTGCGTTCGCTGCTGGCGCTCGTGGATGGGATGCAAAGTACTTTTTTTGCAAGAAATGAAAGCCCACGGTATTTCCTACGATGGGCTTCCCACCATTCAAGCAGTTTTTCAATGTCCTCACACGAGTCACTGTCCCGAAGGTAACTGTCAAGCTCACTGTCGGCTGGTTGAGTTTCCGCAGCATCGCGCCACTCCTTAAATTCGTCAAGGGACGTACGCTTCGCTGGGGGTTCATAATCAGGATGATCTGTGCTCGTTTCTCCTTGTGGCAAACGCAGATGTACATCGATTAACAATTCGCGTACTCTGTCATGAACACTTCTCCTCTCCTGCTCATCAAGAACGCGGAGATGGCGGAAAGGCAGCCACAAGAACGTTGCCACTTTGTGAAGCTCTTCTATGGGCAGTTTTATTTGAAGGAATTCTAGTGTCCTCGATTTGAGCTGGCACACTTCTGGTGAGTCTGTCGAATCAGCAGTAAGGTGCTTCTTCAGTTTTGTGTAGTACATCAGTACAAGGGGCAGCGTTACCACTTTATCCTGCTCAAGCTTTTCGCTGGCCTCTTTGAAGGGCTCTAAGAATTCGGCGACCTCCGTCAACAAAGTCTTATTGACGTCTTCCAAGAGCAGATTTCCCCTTGAATCTAGGAGGTTCTCTATCGCATCGTACTGACTTAGCACGGACTTGATCATGGCGAGCTTTGAATTCCACCGCGTGCATATCTCCTGGCACACACCGTGTGGTAGCTGGCTCGTCAGTCCGCTCTGTTTTAAAAAAGTCACGACAGCTTTCACTTTTTGCAGTTGTTCCAAAAGGTCGGGAAGTTCCTGAGCGAGGTACCTGTCATCAAACGCGTTCCAAAGAACGGTGTTCAGGACGTGCACACAGCAGTTCATCCTCGCATACGGACGTAGCGCGCTAATTATGTTGGCACCCTGCATGGTCTGTCACGAACACCACATTGCTCAACATGCCTTCATCAATCCCCAACTTAGCGCTCCTTCGTACAATCTCCTTACGGATGTTCTCTCCCGTTTTTCTCTCGGGGGGAAAGTCACTAGTGAACAGAACAAGGCTCCTCAGTTCCCATTTCACACTTACGTAATGCGCCGTTGCAGTGATATAGGCAGTTTTCTTGTGGTCGTCGGTCCACATGTCAAGTGTCATCGAGCAGCGACCTTCCTTCATCGCTGACTGAATCTCAGGCATCACCACTTCTCGGAGTTCGTTTGCAACTTCGGACACCCTGCGAGACACCGTCGTAGGATGCGGAATCACGGTCCTCGCGGATATGCTCCCGTACTTGGCACCGATAGCAATCAGTTCGTCGGCAACATTTAGGAATCCATCATCGCAAACAACGTCAAATGGCCGCATATCTTTAGCGCACCACTTCACGCAAGCAGTCGTCAGATTCCCCTTAACGGTAGATGAAACCTGGGGTTTCTTCTCAGTGAAGAACGAAGAAATGGCAGTGGTGTCACCAGCAGCCTTGCACTTGTGGCGGTTCAGATGCGACGTTCCTGTCTTCCCACCATCATATGCGAAGAAAGCTTTTGCACTGCACATGTCCTACTGGTGATAAGGTGTGCACGTCGACAACTTGCAGGAATTGTTCCCAAACCTGGCTTTTCTTAGCTTGCTTGGAGACGAGCTTAAGCTCGCTGGCAGCGAGCTTGTCTCGCAATACAGCTGCATTCATAGCGCCACATGAGAGGAGACAAATTACGAACTATAGAACGCCAGTAACCAACACAATAAAAGCATCAGCGCGCTCTGCCGAGCTACGACACAACATCCAAAGCTTTCTCTTTTTTTTTTCTCTCTTTTTCAGTAGATGGCGACATGGGTCCCACGCTACACACGCAGTAGTTCCTTGCATGAGGTTCCTTATGGGTGGGCTGCGGTCTGCGCATGCTCCGCCTAGCCGGGTGTCGCCTAGCAACGGAGGCTTACGCGCTTCTTCCCACGCGTGCCTCTTATTTCTGCTCACGCATGAGGAGTTATCAAATCTCGCAGTGGTCGCTGCAAGGCGGTAGGGCCTTCATTTTCCGGATGGCGCGAATTACACGCGCCTGCACCTTAAGATGCTTCAGGTGTGCGCCTCGTCAAGACAATTACGAGCTTGCGATGTCTGTGACAAGTTATATCCCCTTAATTCCCTCAGTGCCCAAGCGAAAATTAATATGACGCTTTGAAGGTGATTTACGGCTTACAATTTGACCACAAGGATAGCCACATACAATTCGGCCTACACCTTTATAGGCGCAACGAAGGACGCGAGCAACAAATATCTTTGTTTACTTACAGATTGTACCGTATGTGTCAACCACAAATAAAAAAACCGAAATCTTTATTGCTCCCGCAGCCTGAAGCCCAGGCCCGGCCCCGGCCCGTAGCTTCAAGCCCGGGCCCGGCCCAGGCCCGTGGCTTCGAGCCCGGGACCGGCCCAGGCCCGCACTTTCGAGCCCGGGCCCGGCCCGGGCCCGCCCGAAAACGCTTCAGACGGCCCGGCCCGGCCCGCGGGCC
Source organism: Hyalomma asiaticum (assembly GCA_013339685.2). Taxonomy (NCBI): domain Eukaryota; kingdom Metazoa; phylum Arthropoda; class Arachnida; order Ixodida; family Ixodidae; genus Hyalomma; species Hyalomma asiaticum. The sequence goes on along the minus strand of JABSTT010002515.1, from coordinate 20,838 downwards.
GGGCCGGGCCCGGGCTTTCGGGCCGGCCCGGGCCCGTGCAGTGCTCTACTACAGACTGATTGCATATTTCTTGATTTTGCCAAAGCATTCGATCGTGTCGCCCATTGTCGCCTTATTTCAAAATTATCTGCCCTCCGGTTAGACTCCCTCACTTTATCTTGGCTACGCAATTTTCTGTCACTTCGCAAGCAGTTCACAATCGTTAATAATTCTTCCTCTCCCTCTTCATATGTCTCTTCTGGTGTCCCACAGGGGAGCGTTCTTGGCCCATTACTTTTCCTTATCTACATCAACGACCTCCCAACTAACATATCATCGCATATCAGAATCTTCGCTGATGACTGCATGCTCTACAGACCTATAAACTGTCCTAACGACCACTCCATCCTTCAAGATGATCTGAACACTATTTCTGACTGGTGTAGCACTTGGCTTATGAGGTTGAATACTAATAAGTGTAAAGTTGTTTCTTTTGGACGTAAACAGGTCATGTCTAACTTCAATTACCATATACAAAGTGACAGGCTCTCCACGGCGACTTCTTACAAGTATCTTGGCATCCACCTTACACCAGGGCTTTCCTGGTTTGATCACATCACCAACGTTTGTGCAAAAGCCTCCAAAACATTGGGGTATTTAAGCCGAAACCTTCGTCATTGTCCCACTAACATTCGCAAAATGTCATACCTAACTTTCGTCCGCCCGCAACTTGAATATGCCTCATCTGTTTGGTCCCCTTCCGCTCAATATCAAATTAACATGCTGGAAACAATCCAGAACAGAGCCACCCGTTACATTTCTAGGAACTACGACATCAATTCTAGTGTGACTCAGCTTAAACTCCATCATTCCCTCCAAGCATTAAATGTTCGTCGTCACGTGTCCTTGTTATGCCTATTTCATAAGTACGTCTACAGTAACAAAACATCGTCGTTGCACCTTCAACGCCCGCTCTACACGTCACGCAGATTACATAACCATCTCAGCTTCACTCGCATCTTTGGAAAAACAAACGCGTTCAACACATCAGCACTACCACAAGCCATCCGCATGTGGAATGATCTTCCCGACGATATCGCCTCTGATAGCAACCCCAACACGTTTCGGCAAAAACTTCAGATGCATTTCATTAATATTTCATCTTGATGTTCTTTTACTTGTTTTCCGAGCCTTTTATGTTACGGAGTGTTCTTATATATTTCATCACCATGTTTACGTATTGCTGACTTATTGCTTTGTTAAATTTGTGCACCGCATTTTTTTTTGTTGTTGTTATTACTAACCGACATTGTACCGTTGTTGTTTGGAAATTTACATGCGTTTTTCACTGTAACCCCCCTTACTCAATGCCTTCGGGCCTGTAAGGTATTTTCAATAAATAAATAAATATCATTCCAAACGAAGCGCGGTGGCCGGCACGCGGGCTCCGAAACCTGATTTACTAGACGATGGCATGTAGTACACTCTAGTCCTTTTGTTGCCTACGTGGAATGTTTCACGTAAAGCAGACTGTCTGCACGTGTACTTTCCTTCTGCTCTCCTTGCGGGCAGCGTGAAACATGCGAGACCGGACAGGGGGACCCACGTATAGCCCGTACTCGTCGTTCGGAGCGCGTTTATCTCCTTTTGTTCGTTCTTTTCTTATTTTTTTTTGCTAACATTCCGACCTAGCGCGTTCGTCTATCTTGGTCTTTTCTTGAAAGGGTCGCGTAGTCGGATTATAACAAGGGCAGCTGCAATTCTTTTGGAGTGCCTACGGGGGAAAGAAAGGCGAACTCCTTCAAAAACCGATCACATGCGATCGCACCGGCATATCACATCAAGGTGTCAGCCCAGACGACTCACGAACGCCTTGGGACAATCTAGAGCAAGAGCCGTTGAAAGGCACCATGAACGCACACCAATCCTTTGACTTCTGTATGGGCAGTGATACACACGCGAAACAAGACCTTTAGGTAAAGAGAAGCGAAAACCGAAACAAGGAAGGTTGTGCAGCTCTTGGAGACCGCCCTGAAACCCGCGGATAATGGCCTCTTTCAGCAAGCAACACTGTATATCACAGCAGCAGCCCGTCGCGGAATGCAATAACTTGACCCAAAGCACACTTCAGCGTGTGTGCGCTGACTGATATTTCGAAGAAGGCGTACTTTTTTGCCGTACAACGTGTCTTACGCTAATGAATTTATTATTAACCTCGAACACAGACGAGCAACACGCGCTTGCATAGAAGCACGGCCTTGACTTGCTCAAGTAAGACAGGTCTGATCAGGTCGAGCGTCTATGAAACGCGAAAGCAGACTTGGACGGTTTCAAGTCCGCTTCGTGCTTCGGGCCGACTTCCGCAAGTCAAGGCCAGGCGCGATGCAAGTTACATCTCTGCATACGGGGGTAACTCCCTCTAGTTCCTCGAGTAGTTCCGCTAATCTAGCTTCGCCTGCGAGGGATCTTGCATTGAACGTTCCAATGTTTAGTTTCCAGTGGCGCCCTGTCCGGGTCCAGTGATTATTACTGCCCTCTGCTGCTTCACAGAGCTGACGGCCGCCGTGGACAGGTGTGCTGCAGCTGCTGGATACTGAGGGCGAGGGTTTAATTGTAGACATCGTGTGGGAGGTGGTGGCCAAGTACTTCAACAGGGAGGCGAATTCCTGTTCTGGTGTAGGAGTGAGTCGTAAACGACACTTGAACGACTGAAAGCCTTTCAGGTATGCAACAGTCGCCAGGCCCCCACTACTGACGTAATCTCAAGCTTATAACAAGCATCCAAAAAAAATAGAGGGGTTGGGCGTCGAACCTGTGACCCTTGGAGGTTCCAGTTGCGGTGGCCCCGCATCGTTAAACGTACATCCTTTCAAAGCCTTTCATGAGCGATAATTTCTACTGGCGTTAGTATTTCGTACAGTATTTCGTCTCAAAATGCCCGCCATTACGGCTTCTCAAATTGCTCTGACAGTAAGGTCGGCGCGCATGGAAAACCGTGTTTTAGCGAGTCGTTTTAACTTCTCGGTTGTCGCGTGCCGGATTCCGCGCGTATCCGAACGTTGTAGTAGAAGTTAGGGTAAAAGAAATTATTGAAAACCTTCCTCGTGGTCCCGCAAACAGAAGTTTTTACAGGGAAAGCTGTTTATGGCTAGGAGAAACGAACAACCGCTCGTCCGTGGATCGCGCGCGGTCATGCGCCTTCCAGTGACGTCGTTCACTGCGCCGTACCAAAGCGCGCGTGCCATTGGCTGGCCCGTGAGTGAGGTCGTCCATCCCGTCGCAGCCGTGGCGCCGAGCACGCGCGCATCAGCTTCGATTGAGAGCTTCCACATGGGTAAGCCAAGGATATTAGCTCGCGATGTGAAACGCTTGCAACGACGGCGCGCCGAAGAAGCAGCGTTGCGGGCAGAACAGCGTCGACGCGACGATTGCGGGAGCGCGTTCTCGGGGCGAACGCCCGCTTTCAGCGAGAGTTTCTCCAGCGGCACACACACGCAAACATACACCCCAGGAAAAAACACGCAAACTATCTATTGTGGTGGTGAAGGCATATTATCGTGTACATTCTTATAGGAAGTGGGTTCAGAGTAGTAAATTCGTCCTCCGATTTTCATCGGCCAGCTAAAGGATTTGTGTAAAGGTTAGTAGTGTACGGCTTGTCAAGGTAAGGAGTAATTAAGTAGTAATATATATTCCTTATTGCCCTTACAACGTTAATTTCGCCATGAATCTATCTATCTATCTATCTATCTATCTATCTATCTATCTATCTATCTATCTATCTATCTATCTATCTATCTATCTATCTTCTCCGTTTCTTATGATTTGCTATTATCGGAGACCGTCGGTTGGTTATGTCCAGCGTCGCATGCATGGGTTTCCTGTCTGTGCGGAATTCTATGATGATATGAAGCCGTGCTAGTAGCTAACACATTTTACGATCTGTTATGAGAAAAAATCACCGCCCAAGCACTCCGTACAAATGGTTACGCTTTCCTAATGCTTACAGTGGAAACAACATTACACACGTAGATGAGTTTAAATACCTTGGGGTGACTTTCACACATAATTTGAAATGGCAGAAACACATAGACCGCACTCACTCGAAAGCCCTTCGTAAACTATTCTACTTAAACCGTACATTGAAGGATGATACAAAGGGCTGCAAATTAACTGCATATAAAACCCTAGTCAGGCCAATCTTGGAGTACGCGTCGGTTGTCTGGTTCCCATATTTCTCTTGTGACGTAGCCAAGTTGGAATCTTTGCAAAGGAAAGCCATAAGGTTTATATATAGCAGATACGATCGCCACTTTTATCCTTCATCGCACGCACATAACTTATCGCTTGAAACACTAGCACACCGACGCACGTGCGAACGGCTTGTCACTCTACATAAGATTGTACATGAATCATCGGTAATCGCGGCCCCAGTTTCATTTGTGAAGCGTCCTACTCGAGCTACTCGAAGCTATCACCCCCTTAATCTTGTCTCATTCCGCTCACGTTTAAATAGTCTTAAATACTCATTTTTCCCATCCACAGTCGAACTCTGGAATGGTCTTGACGGCGCACTTCGCCAGTTACCTGCCGCACACTTTGCAGAAAGAATTCATCAACATGTGCTTCTGGAGTTCTAATGCGTGGTGCGCTATTTGTATATTTGTGCCTCTTTTCTACCATCTCACAAGTGTTTTTGATGCAATGTTGATTTGTTATACGCGCATTTGTATAACTTGCTTTTTTATATGCTTGTTAAATCACGCAGTTTAGCGTTCCCTTGTATGCTGACTTGTTTTATGTTATGCCTGATTTCCAAGCAAATTCTGCACCCACCCCTGCAATGTCTCGCAGTGAGACGGCAGTATATGTAAATAAATACGCCCACTCATACACTTTGCGCAAGGACATTCACGCTACTCGTAGGACTATGCTGAATGTCACATAATTCAGCATAGGCTATTTCTTCGCTGACTGCTTCGCATAACACTGATTCCAACGTGCGTGTGGTCAGCAGATTTTTAAATGCGAAGCATTTCTTAGCGAACATCGGCGAGTTTGAGCGTATCTATCTATCTATCTATCTATCTATCTATCTATCTATCTATCTATCTATCTATCTATCTATCTATCTATCTATCTATCTATCTGTCTATCTATCTATCTATCTAGCCGCCTACGATTTTGTGCTTTCCTCGCCGTTTCGCCAATGGGATGTTTGCGAAAATTGGTATGCCACAACATGACTACATGACGAACATAAATGACAGATCATAACATGAAAATCATTACATGCATGTCATAAGTGGCATTATTTACCTGCCACGGTCTTGGTGCTCTCCTGGCCGTTTCGCTAAAGGGATGTATGCGAAGATTGGTATGGCACAACATGACTGCCCGACGAACATAAATGACAGGTCATAAGATGAAAATCATGATCTGCATGTCTTGAGTGGCATTATTTACATGCCGCTGTCTTAGTGGTCTCCTGGCCATTTCGCTAAAGGGATGTATGCGAAAACTGGTATGGCACAACATGACTGCCTGACAAATATACATGACAGGTCATAACATGAAAATCATGATATGCATGTCATGAGTGGCATGATTTACATGCCGCGGTCTTAGTGCTCTCCTGGCCGTTTCGCTAAAGGGATGTATGCGAAAATTGGTATGGCACAACATGACTGCCTGTCGAATATAAATCACTGGTCATAATATGAAAATCATGATATGCATGTCATGAGTGGCATGATTTACATGCCACGGTGTTAGTGCTCTCCTGGCCGTTTCGCTAAAGGGGTGTATGCGAAAATTGGTATGGCACAACATGACTGCCTGACGAACATAAATGACAGGTCAGAACACGAAAGTCATGATATCCATGTCATGAGTGGAATGATTTACATGCCACGGTCTTAGTGCTCTCCTGGCCGTTTCGCAAAAGGCATGTATGCGAAAATTGGTGTGGCACAACATGACTACCTGACGAACATAAATGGCACGTCGTGACATAAAAATCTTGATATGGATGTCATGAGTGGCATGATGTAAATGCAATGGTCTTAGTGCTCTCCTGGCCGTTTCGCTAAAGCGATGTATGCGAAAATTGGTATGCCAGAACATGACTGTATGACGAATATATATGACAGGTCATAACATGAAAATCGTGACAAGCATGTCATGAGCGGCATGATCTACATGGCACTCGTTTCGTTAATGGGATGTATACCAAAATTGATATGGCACAACACGACTTCATGACGAACGTAAATCACAGGTCATAACGTTAGAATCATGACATGCGTGTATGAGCGGCATGGTTTACATGCCACAGCCATGGTTCTCTTGCGGCCGTTTCGTTAACTTCATATGTACCAAACATCGGTCTAACAAGACAACAATGCAAATCCCTTATACGATCCTGATGCATGCTTAGCATTTCCTTGATTCCCACTGCACGTAGGATCTGCCAATTTTTTTGTTCGCTTTCATATTGATTTTCGCGAAAGAAAGCGAATGTTCGTGGGAATAAATGTGCATAAGTCGAAGGCATGATTTAGGCCTACTCACTACTTGTTTCGATGCAGTGCGCGCATTCTGCTTCTTCGAAAAACTGCGCCACATTAACTTTAAAGAACTTCACGTATTAACACAATAAATATGCGACGCAAGTTGTAACTTCGCTGATAACGCACCATGAATCAGCGTTATTGAAAATTACGTTTGGTGTCATCGTAATCTTCACTTTGGTACTTCCCGTGTGAGTGATGCTCCGACTGAATAGCTTATAAAATCGCGGGCTCTTCTCGCCGCTGCTTTTTTTTGTTCAATATATATGATGGGTAGGTATAATATTTGCGTCGTAGCTTTGGACGTCAATCGGCGCGCTCATGATTTCAGCAGGACGTCGATGCGAATTCTCAGCTGCGTCGAATGGCAACAATCAAATTGATCCTCGTTCCATGCCCATTACCAACTCATTGGCGGCCCTAAGTTTAAAGTTCAGCAGCACAAAACTGACGGAGTGCACTTGCACTTAAGGCGACAGGACAGTCGTGTTGTTCCTTCTAAGTACCGTATTTTCCTCTGTAAGTGCTCTTCCTCGCAAATAATGGTGCGCAGAGAGACAGAGAGAGACAGCGGCTGAGGCGACCTTAGCGATCATGTTATTTCTCATTTTCTGAAAAATCAGCAGAGCACCTCATTGCTAAGCGATCCTCCATCCTTTACTACGGAAAATGCAGCGGAGGTCTGGCGGCCCTGGTATACTAAAGCTTTTCGTCCTTTGACACAGTGTCTGCTTACACTACTAATCCTCTCAGCGGATCATCTGCTCACATCAGACTTAGCATAGCTAAAGTGTACTAGTGTTAGCGGAGAAACAACACTGGCAGCACGTGCAAAGTCCAAAACGCGATAACCTTAATTTTTCCGAGACGTTCCTGGCGCGCCGCTTATGTGTCCGCACATTGCTTCCGTGAGGAAAACATCAAAAATGCAAATGTTAAAGGCAGAGATAGCTCTAGCCGGAGATAGCTCTAGCCGGAGAAATAAGAAACAGAGAGCAGCACAGCATCACTCCAAAACAAAGTGATTTCAATATCTGGTGACCATTCTATTCGAAAGGGTATTCAGCACAACAGCACAAGGACAGGAAGCACAATGATTTGCGACATATTGTCATAGACCTTATCTCGGTCCTCCTGGACAGCCAAGAGTTTACTCAAACGCTTGCCCCAGACGTGAAGTACCCTTTGCGAAAAGAGAAATTTCCGCGTAGTCTTTCGGTGGCGCAGCAATACTGCGCCAAGCTGCCTTCCACGTGAGTGTTTAAGAGCGCAAGACTGCGATTCTGCTTTCGTTGGCTTGTAGAAACATAGTAAGCTCCACTGAACTTTCGTGGCTACATGTCCTAGAAATTTCTGCTTTTCGTTGGCCCCAAAAGCACTATTAGTGACAATCTCTCAGCTTCTCCTAATGCTAGTGCTAGCAGACAATTCCGCGACAGTGCTCCCAATAACATGCCGGATGCGCCCGTGCTACCAGATCACGGTGCATTATAAGCTCTATAAATCCTAATAGCAAACTAAAGAACGCGATGCAAACAGTGCACATACTCATGAATAATTTTAATGAGAAAATAGGGCCAAAGTGAAGTGCAGTACCAGTGTTATATAATTGCAGTAACGGTAATAGCAGTAACTGTGGAGACCTTGTGGCACCATTTGCAGAAAATAACAAAACCCAAATAACAAATACATTCTTTAAAAGCACGTGCGAATAGCGAGTGACCGTGGAAATGTGCTGGCGGGAAAAAAAACAAATTTTACAATACGATGTCTCCCAGCCATAGTAAAAGATACACAAGCACCATGGCTAAAGTAAAATGCAGTGTTCGCAGGGCTATTCAGGGCAAAGATCCTACTCGGCCTTGAAAATTTTTCTTAAGAACCAGGCAAATCTAGAGGAATTCAAATTTAAGGCTGGAGATTTAGGAGTTGGCCTCCATAACAAGATTGATTATTTAGCAGAAAACGACGAGCATATTGTTGGGAAGAAACAAGGGCGAAAACTTCGACGACAAAGAAGACGAAGCAACGACTGCTTTATTCAGTCTACATAGCTTTCTTTCTCCGCTTTTCATCGCACTTACTTATTATTAGTTGGTTATTATTTCGTATTCATTATGTTGCGTTATTCGCAAATTACCAAATAAAGCTTAACCATATCAAGTCGTTGCCAATCTCCCGAAGTGGGTATGCGCCATATTCGAAGAATCATCATCATCATTTGTTTGGTTGGACACATGGACCAACCTCCATTTCATGCTGTGTTCCCTTTATGATTCTTCATATTTAGTGCAAACATAAGTTTGTTCATATTTTTCCGTTTATTTTAACTATATTAGAGTGCACAATAGACCAAGATAATTGCTAATAAGCTACCGATATCGATTCATGGGCCAATCCCCCAGAGTGCGTACCAGATTTAATGCAAATGTCATGATGATCATCATGATCCTTGCTCGCTTCGCTGCATCTATACCCACCAAAATGGTTTGGGTGGGGAAAGCTATGAACATAGCTTTCTCCACCCAAACCATTTTGGTGGGAGGTGCACTTGGTACACGCCTTCTCGGCAGAGTACCGCAGTGGAAGCCTCGCCCAGCTTTGAAACCATGCCTCCAGCTGACGAGAGCCCTTCAGTAGCCGCTTCACCATCTGCTTGAATCTAGTATGTTGCTAAGATGCATAATCATGTCAGCATGGTAAGAGGTCGGACCCAACAATGATGTAGGCCTACGTCAGGTTTCACCTCGACGAAACACCGTGAAAGCACTTCTACACGCACGAGAAAGAGCTTTCTAATTGAGACTTGTTTTAAGGGAATCTTGCCGAGCTATTGGCAATGCGACCGGCGGTCGACATCTAGTAGCCTCAAGGCTGCAACGTGCTACCAGCGCCCGGAGCGCTACCGAGTCATTCTCAAGGATTTGCACATATTACATTTTAGATAAAGTGCGATGACACTAATCCACTGCGCATGCATTAGGTGCAGTAGGTGTGCTTCGAACAGCTGACTTGCGATAGGGTCCACGTCTGATAAAAGGTGGGCCAGGGGAAAGAGACGGGAGACGCTCATGCGCTCAGCAAAACCTACACGAATAGGGCAAAGTCACACGAGACAATGCATCACACACACCAGGTACAATCAATCCGACTGATGAAACAAGAAAACAGTGAATACTGTGTGGGGTCTTCATAACAAAAATTGCGAAGAATAATCAATTCACATGCAAAATACTCGACAGTACATACGCGAACAGTAGGTGGACTTATCAGTACCAGGCTAAGCACGCGATGGTTAATATAGCAATGGATGGACACGATTGGTTAAAAAATCATAGTGAGAGGAATGAGAGCCACTTATCGCGCAGGTGTATCTGCGGTGGTAACTCTTCAAATTCGACGGATCAAATTCGACGGAAAGCCAGGAATGCAGGACACGGACATGAAAAGACCACACGCAGACTCACCTTCGCCAGAGGTGTGGTGTGTGTGCCGATGGCGGACGGGTAAGTCCGCCATCGGCAAAGTCACTGGTCTTGGGTGTCGGTGAAAAAAACTCCCCATGGAGTGCCGTCTGTAGAGGCGGGAACGCAGAAGTGCGGCCTCATCGAGTGCGTGCATCGCGACTCCATCCCGGCCAAAGTAATGTTATCTCTTAACATTCGAAACTCAGCACACAGTTAAGGACGTGCAGTGCAAGCAGTCCGTGGTCTCCACGCAGCCATACGATCACGAGCACGATCACTGCGAGAGATTCCAGGTGGTTGTTGGACAGCGATCACTCGCGCACGCACATCACCGTGCCAGTTCCCGGCACACACCCGAAATGCCACTCACGCCGTATAAAAAGGAGATGAATACGAACAGGACATACAAACGAATAAGACTGGTTGCAAAAAGAAGAAAAAAAGACATGAAATACATTATAACACTTTTACCTATCCATGCCCGCTTACACCCGGCTGAGGGTGTCCGCGGCTACGTTCTCAGTGCCCTTGATGCTTTGTACGTTAAAATCGCCCAGCTGTAGAACAAGGCCTTTGCCAAACGGTGTTTCGACGACCGGCATCTCTTCGAGAAGAACATTGTTTACTGACCCGCGGTTGGCGGTCTTCTGACAAGTGTCACAGAAGCGCGAAATTTTGCCACGCCTCCATGCATCTCTTGCCAGAAGCACTCGACCCGTGTGCGTGCGCTGTCTTTCTCCTACCGAGGTGGCGCGCCACTAGCCGTCAGTGCGCAAGGTGATGGACCTGTTCACGATATTGCCTCGGCGCTACAAACTGTACCCTAAAGGAACCCGAATAAGGCACGTACACCAGGTACAAAAGGCCGTTTGTCAACCGGATGGTGAAGGATTCGCTGCCCTTGCGCTTCACGCTGCGGGCTTCTCTCTGTATGCAAAACAGTTGTCACAAGGTGTCGGGCTCTTGGTTAGGGTGCATGGCATGCTCAAGCTGCTGACTGTCTCTACGGCCTGCTCTTTGGCCTGCGGCGGGTTGTAACGGCGACTACATACAGACTCACGCTGGGTGTCTATACCCGGTAGCGCTGCGCGGTCAGGCGTATTCGACAGAGCGCCAATGTCAATTTCTCTCGGAAGCAGACCATATATAATGCGGCGCAGCCGCGGCTCGGGTGCCCTCGATTTTGCACAGCGTCGGGTGGATTAACGGGTCTTTCATGCATGCGACCAAGGCCTTCTTTCGGCAGTAGGAGATATTAATCTTGATTCGGGCTTACAGTAACATCCCGACAGAACGGTCTACAAGGCAAACCGCCCTGCACCTGCTGGTCAAATGCGATAATTTGAGGAGGTGTAGGTTAACAATCACAACGTGGCAGCTACCGTCCCTCAAGGCCCTCACAGTCTTCCAGGCGAACCGGCCTTTCAGGAGAAGGCGGTCTTTCGCGAGGGCCGTCTCCGGGTTCCGTTTCCGAGACGTTCCGGGCTGTAGGCTGGTCGGTGCTTGTCTTTCTGTTCTCGTCCGTGCATTGCTATGCAATATGTCCTAACCGGGAGCACAGGTAATAACAGAATGCCGTTCCACTGCTGGGTGGTTGCCTGCCATCCGGACTGTCGTCCACCGAGCCTCTTTGCCTTGCGTCCTGTCTCGTTTGCTTTCTTTCTACTTGCTTCTAGAATATCTGATCGGCATGAACGAGCTAGCCTGCAAGAACGTTTTCTGTGTCACTATAGCAGAAATGGACTATCTACCGAGTGTTCACATAATCCTCGGCCCTCTGCAGAAGATCCCCGAGATCTCGGCTCTTTGTTCCTTCAGGTAAATTGCCAGCCCCGGCTTGCACTTTTCCCAAAATTGTTCCACCATTATGAGATTGTTGTTTCCATGACATGACCGGCTGATATCGAGAAGCTGGACCCACTTCTCCCAGTAGTTCTCCAGCCATGCGAAAAACTGGGTGGGCGTCTTGTCGCCTTGGGGTGCCTCCGTTTGGAATTTCTTTCTAAAGCCTTCTTCCGTCAGACGAGAGCAGATTAAGGGCGCCCGTCAGATTAACGGGAACACGTGACAATATCAGCGCCTCCGATGCTGGCATGCGGCGAGATACGCTGAGTGCTTCCCCCCTGTGGCGTGTGCTGAGGGCGGTAGCCCATTGTTCCGGCACCCATCCATGCGCTGCGACCACGTGCTCAAAGCATGTCAGATACGCATCAAGGCCATCCTTTTACAGCGTAAGCTGTTATGAGATCACAACAACGGCGCCGTAGTTGTCCGCCGCCGCCGCCGCCGCCGCCGCCGCCCGTGCGGGCCCGTATCCGTAACCAATATCGCTCCTCGTGAATAACAGTACAACTGCTGCCATTGGCGCTGATTTCCTCCGCATAGCCTTCGAAATGTGTTTTTACGAAGCGCTGCCTCGTGAAGCAGTTTTGCCGTATCGTTCCATGTGTCACTGTCACGCGAGAGGCGACGTGCGCAGCCCGACAGCAACCTGACATGGCTCTTCAATATACCTGCTGGCGCCTCCTCGCAAGATGCGGACCGCTGCTGAAGAAGTGAATCGCAGAGTTACGCGCGCGGCTGCAGCAGGGCAAAGTCGGGCACAAAAGCCCAAACCGCAGAGTTCTGGCGCAGGGGATACCCACCACCTGTACTTGCACTAGTTTCCCCAAGCGTTTAAAATGGCCTCTAGGAAGGTCGCTCCTTCAGCTTACGCTGTTACTGTCATGCGATTCCGCGCCTTCCTGGCTCCTTTGTTTAGCTGAACAGCGCAAGTAGCCTTGTTGCACTAACCTCTGCGAAGTGAGCTACCACTGCGGCTGCATTTGGCGGCCATCTGCTCACCACCATTGCTACGTATACGTTCATCGCGCGGAGCAACTCGAGCTTCTAGATTTGTACGAGAAATTGAGACGGTCAAGAAGGTTTATGCAGTCCGATAGGATGCGCCTTCTCAAGATCGTCTTCCCCACATATGTTTTTCCCTCGATGAGGCTCTCGCGCTCCGCTGCGCTTTGCTCGAGCAAAAATTCCCGAAGCGCTGCCCGGTCGTAGCCAAGTTGCTTCCCGACAGCAAGAAAGCGTCTCGCCTCCTCTGCAATATCTCAGCCCATTTCCGCTTCTCAGGCGATAGTTTTAAATAACTCGTTTCGCAGAAATTTCGGTGTCCGTGTCGGCGTCGTTTGTTGTGAGTGAAAAATCAGCAATATCCTTGAACGAAAAACTTAGATGCAAATCATAAAATAGAAAAGAAATTCTACGGATTTCACGTGGTGCGGGAATCGGTGTCATGCTAAGGAGCCAACGAGGAACTTCCCTATGAGGAATTGTTTGGCATTCAGTCCCACTGTTAGAGTAGGGTAAACACTTCCGTGCTATGCGCATGCAGCCGCAAATGAGTGTTCTTAACATGGGCCAAGAACATCTACGGTACCCTGGCGACTGAATGGTAGGTACTTCATGACATGATGCAACGTTGGCGGTCACGTATTCTGAACGACAGACATCTGTCGAACAAAAATGCAGTAATGTGTGCGTTGATCTGCTATCATAAGCATCTTTCCTTGAACTATTCCTATGGGATCAAACAAAGCAAGAGATTTCACACATACGAAGCGAAATTAATGTTATACAAACACCACAGTTACAACTGACGGGCCATAGTTTTATTTTCTCTATACACCGAGCGAGAGAAGTAGCCATAGCCTAGTGGTAGTGTGCTTGCTTGGCACCTTCAGAGCCTGTGTTTCATAGCAACCTAATGTTTGGTAGGTGGCATGCCATGTGTGTCTGTGCGCTTGTGATGCCGCCATTTCAATTGAAACGTACGATGAACTGTGAAATTTTCTTAAGAGCGTAGCTGGTTGGGCCGGACGTCGTGTGTCAGCCTAGAATACAGCAGTGTGGTCCGATCCTGGAGGCTGTGCAGAAAACTTGAAGCACCGCTCTAAGTTACGAGTTCGATCATCGCTGTCCCAGGGCTTCATATGTCTCATATGATTTCGTGCAGAAGTACAAGATTACATTTCCCGTGCCCTGCTGTTAAACATTGTGAAGTTCGAAGTGCTTTTTAGGGGCGAAGCTCCTTAAAGCGGCACCCGTTCGTCCCTCGTCGTCGTAGTCGTAGTCGTAGTGCGTAACCAGTCTTACGCTTTGACCTCCAAGGTGGTGCCGGTGGGATATTTCTCCTGTGCGTTGTTGAACAATAAAAAAAATTCGCAGCGTGCGCGTTAACTAAAAGCCGAATTCTTCTGTCTCTCATTCCCCATTAGCAGCCATTGGCATGTTCCAGTAGGAAACGTTAGTAGAAGTAGAAGTGTTAAAAGCCGACTTATGCTGTCTCTCATTCCCAGTAGCAGCCATTGTTTACCTCCAAGGTAGTGCCTGGTGAGTTTTCTCCTGTGCGTGATTAAACAATAACAATTTTGTTCAAAACGCCGTTGATTGATGAAATAAACCAACGAAAGACGCCAGATGTTTTCTAAAAGCAAAACGAAAAGACGCCAGATGTTTCTAAAGCAAAACGAAAAGACGCCAGCTGCTTAACGAAAGACGCCAGATGTTTCTAAAGCAAAACGAAAAGACGCCAGCTGCTTAACGAAAGACGCCAGGTAAAGCAATGGTTTTCATCTGCAACCAGTGCAAGAACCACTTAGCTTACATTTCACCGACCACAAAGCGGTCATAATGAAAGTTTGATAAAACATTTAATCAATCGTTTCACGTCATTTTTATCGGGCGAATTAACGGAAGAAATTTCACGGTTTAACCGATGATTACTTCCAGGAGCTTCGCCCAATCTCATCATCATTCACCTCGTGGATCTGCCGTCAATTTTTTTGTGTAAACCTGGTGTCCATCGCCCGGGTGATGCTGCAAGTGATTAAGCGTGGCTTCAAACCGCGCTCCTGTGTTGCTAAATGAACTTCGCCTGTACCGCTTCAATAAACGTTGGTCAGAACGACGTTGTTCAAACTTCTTTTGACGCTCCGGTAAGAATGCATGCATATGTAAAGCGGCACGCACACTTCCGGTAAACTCGCCGTAACGGTGCACTGGCCTCCGGATGCCTGATACGGCAGCCGAGTGAGTGGTCTACACTGCCCACTACGTTCAATCGCAGCGGCAGTCATATGGCACCTCGCGAGCGTGAGACGGCAAGGTTTCGCGCGCTTCGAGTCTCGCTCTATCACTGTGTGTGTGGCGACGACTTTTCGCTCGCTTTGCGTTTTCGACGCGTGGACACTGCGAAGTTCATCAGGGCTCCTTTTTGTGTGACGAATTGTGAAACTGCATATAGGACGCTGCGCAGTGACGCCTGATAACGGCATGAACACGGATATATCCACGGCAGTGGATTTAATCACTTGTTGTGCTGCCTCCTAATACGACATCGGCGTAGCGCACGACACCGAATGGTTGAAGTGCAACCAAGCTGGATATACCGAAACATCGAGGACTGGACTTCATTGAAAAACACCCGCGTGCCTGTAGTAAGTGGTGATATCAAGCGGTGTGTCCTATACGTGCAGGAAAGTGTTCCTCACAAATACAAAAGCACGTGCGCCGGTGTGTTCGTGTCGTATTTTAGGTCTGCGTGAGCCACGACTGTGCGCTGAAAGGTATGTGCCACACGAGCTAGTGCGGAGTGTCTCCTAGCATGAGGTCTCTTGTGAGCTACAGTGAACAATTTGCTTTCTTTTTGCGGCGCTACACCGGCGGCAGCTTCTTGCGGTCGGATCGTCTTCAAATCTAATTTTACGCCACCGATCACTCGCTCTTCTGCATTTCGTAATAGCTTGGTGGTGTACAGCGAACACTCTTTCCAGCACCCCGACCACAATCTCGCAGCGCGGGCATTACA
Organism: Hyalomma asiaticum; assembly: GCA_013339685.2. Lineage (NCBI taxonomy): Eukaryota > Metazoa > Arthropoda > Arachnida > Ixodida > Ixodidae > Hyalomma > Hyalomma asiaticum. The sequence goes on along the minus strand of JABSTT010002515.1, from coordinate 4,957 downwards.
ATATTACAATGTGCGTACTTGTAAATAATTTCTGTATGAATTTCTTTTATTTGTTTTCGTATGTGTATATCTGTAATTTGTGTTCGTTGTTATCCTAACAAAACACGTAGAAACTTCTCTAAAACACTCGTCATGCTGCGAAGTTGAGGATCGAGTACGGAGAAAAAAAATATGCATAGCGTTGCCAGGCTGTTGACGCCGTCTCGGCGGCTCGCGAGTGTGGCCATAGCAAACGATCCTCGGTCGCTGAGTGGTCACATCGGAGCCAGCGGCCGGCAACGGCCGCAGGTTGCTGAACGATTTGGGTCTCGGCACCAAATTGTCCGGCAAGCTGTGCGGCGAGGAAATCTTTCCGTTTTTAAGGGGGATCGCCGTCGCCCGGCGAGTTTAGAACGGGAAACCGCGAGCGGCAAGCTCCTTTGCCGGTAGTTCGGGCGCCCCTGAACTGACCGGAAAACGGAACGACACCGTGACGTGCTTGTGTTGTGTGATAAAGGAATAAGTCAGCGCTGCTGAACGCGTAAGTAAATGCATGATGGCCGTGCAACTTATTTTGAAACCGTCATCGTTGTTGCCTCTATAACCATCGTCACATCAAACATGCGGTTCCGTGAAACAACGCGAAACATCGTGGTTGCACGATCGGAAGGCTCGAATAAAATTTTTTCACACTGAGCCAAATTTGAAGTATCGAGCGTTTAGCGCCTTCTCTCATTTGGGCAAGGATGTTGCTATGATATACATTTAAATGTAGCTAGCGACTTATTCCCATGAAAGCGACATGGTTCGTATGTCCACAAGTTCTGTTTTTGTCTAGCTAGCAGACGCTCTGCAGACTGGTCGACCTTCCTCCGTAACGCCATCTTGGATCGCCCAACGCACCCCTTATAGTCTGTGGCCATTGCGAGTAACAGATGATGGGACGTGATGCGATAAAGACAGTCTTAGCGAGAGGAATGAGAGCTGCTGAACACGGAGGCTTAGCTGCGGTGGTAGCTAGTGCGAAGTCCGAGCCGTGGCACCGGGCTACTGGTTCGTCGAAGATGAGCAAGGTCTCGAGCCACAAGCTGTTCTTTGTCGAAGATGTCACGCCTTCAAGCCGCGGGTCCTCGTGCGATCTCCTGCTGCCGCCTATCGCTTTGCCTGGCCTCAGAAGCACCGAACGGCTGCAACAAGGGCCCAACGAACTCTTCCGGGTGTCATGGCAGCTTGCTCCATACCCCTTTTTCCCTGACCATGCCCGTCGGCGATCGGCAAATGAATGCGTCTTGGGGATCTGGGAGACAACAGAGTGTCGTTCCATTCCGGCTCCCCGTAGGGTGCCGTCGGTAGAGGCGCGGACGCAGACGCGCGGTCTCGTCGAGTGCTCGCATTTTGTGGCAGTCATACATTCCCTACATCGAAGACGTCCTAACCCTTTGACATCAATGCCGGAGCTGGGCAAGGTTGGTCACATTCTTAAAGGCTTTGCAAACAATGCGTTCAACATCGTCGCACTTAGGACGTTCAACATCGTCGTACTTAGCTCCGTTCGGGTCGCCGCATAGCACTCCTTGCAATGCCTGCTGACGACAATCAAGGCAGCTCTGATGCTGCCGCCGCCGCGCAGATTCCGTAATCCCTTGTGGCCATCCACAACCGCTATCGTGACCCACCCGTCTTCGCTGGACTGCGGGGTGATGACGTCGATGACTGGCTCCAGACCTACAACCTTGTAAGCGACTTTAATAGGTGGGACAACGTCCAGAAGGTGCGAAATGTCCCCTTCTATTTGTCGGATGTCGCAAAAACCTGGTTTTGGAACCATGAGCCGGATCTCCCCGACTGGGCGACGTTTTCACAACTTCGGCAAATCTTCGGCGCTTCCGCTGTTCGTGCAGAGGTGGCGAAGAAGAAACTCGGTGAGCGCATCCAGTTCCCTGGCGAATCGTACACCTCATACATTGAGGATGTGCTAGCGTTGTGCAAACGCATCAATGAACGCATGCCCCAAGCTGACCAAATACGGCACATTATTAGGGGCATCAACACCATCGCCTTTCACGCACTCGCAACACAGAATCCAGCCTCTATCCAAGAACTAATATCTACTTGCCAGCGCCTTGAGGAACTGCAGTCCCTACGACTATCCACCGATGCGACAGACAGTCGTCTACCTTCGGCAATGGAATTGCGCTCTCTCATACGTGACATCGTACGGGAGGAACTTCACGGGCGGTGTTCTTCCTGCGCGAAGGAACCTACCATGGCCACTTCCTCGAACGGCTTGCGCGACATCATAAAAGAAGAGATTGCATCGGCGTCGCGTCTGACGTGCTCCGACGGCGCCTGCGCTCGACAGGTGCCAACGTACGCCGACGTCGCGGCGCTCTCTCCTGCTCCTCCCACGCCTGTACCAGCAGAACACTACGTACCTGTGAGTTCTTTGTCACCACCGAGACGCGTACAGCCTTATTATCCTCCTCCGCCATCCGGTCGACCAATATGTTACTACTGTGAGTATCGTGGCCATATATCCCGGTTTTGTCGACGTCGTCAACAGGATGAGCAACGTGGCTATGCACCACAGGAGAGAACAGGCAGCCGTCCCCCTACGGGCTACCAACGAACCCCCCCTATCGTTCGTACTACAGCCTATCACCCTCTCCTCCTTACCCTACCGACACGCCTATGAATGCGCGAGAATCTCGCCGCAGGTCACCCTCTCCGCGCCGGTGTTCAGTGTCACCTCTTCGCAGCGCCACTCATGCTCCTAACAACCACCCGGAAAACTCCCCCATGCCGTTTTAGGAGGGAAAACTGCATCCACTGGACAGCTTACAATTCCTCCAGAGCGACCGTCGAACTTGTTGTTAGTATTTGCGGAAGGGCTGCCCGTTGAAGCTCTTGTTGACACTGGTGCCGCCATTTCGATTATACGTGCCGACTTGTGTTGCCGCCTTCGAAAAGTGATGACGCCTTATTGCGGTCCTTCTCTTCGTGGAGCAACCAACGCCTTCATTCGTCCAATTGCGCAGTGTACAGTTCGTGTTTATATTGACGGCATTCGCCATCACATTGTTTTTGCTGTGTTTCGCGAGTGTTGGCACGAGCTGATTTTAGGATGGGATTTTTTGTCTTCGGCGTCCGCTGCTATGTCTTGTCATGAGCGACTCGTGCAACTTCATGAGACAAACTGCTTGCTTCCGAGCCACGAACAACGCTTGCGCCTCGTCACCTCCTCCGATTACGTTCTTTGGCCTTCTAGAGAAGAAATTATAGGTGTGAACTCTAGCGACATTTTCGTTGGTGACGTGCTCGTTGTTCCCTACGGTCAAGCTCTATCCCGAGGAATTCTTATTATGCCTGGCCTTATTCGCTTCTTCCAGGGCTCTGCATTCCTGACGGCTGTAAATCAAGGCGCCGAACCGCTAATGTTACCCCGTGGATCAAGTCTCACTTGCGCTGCTGATACCCACCCACAGGCAATTGTAGCTCTTTCGACCGGCCTACCGGAGTCAGCGTTGCCGCCACCAACTACCTCTACGTTACCACTATCGGCAACCATAAGCCCTGATCTGACACCTGCACAGAGCCAAGACCTTCTCGCCCTGTTGGAAAAACATCACTCTCTGTTTGACATCAACTCGGCTGCCCTCGGTATGACTACTGCAGCGACTCATTGCATACAGACAGACGGCTCCCGCATTGTTCACCAGCGGCCATATCGTGTGTCCCACACAGAGCGCAAGCTTATCGAGGAAAACGTATCAGACATGCTTCGACGGAACATCGTACGACCTTGCTCGAGTCCCTGGTCTTCCCCAGTCGTCCACGTGCAGAAGAAAGACGGGTCCGTGCGTTTTTGTGTTGATTACCGTGCCTTAAACGAAATCACGCGCAAGGATGTTTACCCCTTGCCACGGATCGACGATCCATTAGATTCCTTACATGGCGCCGAGTATTTCTCCAGTCTTGACCTTACATCGGGCTATTAGCAAATACCCGTGTCGGAGTCCGATAAGGAGAAAACAGCCTTTGCCACGCCAGATGGGCTGTACGAGTTTAATGCAACGCCTTTCGGACTCTGTAATGAGCCTGACACTTTCGAGCGTATGATCGATACTGTCCTTCGTGGGTTAAAATGGAGGACATGTCTGTGCTACTTGGACGATATTGTAGTACTTTCGATCACATTTGCCGAACAGCTGGAGCGTCTCGAACAAGTGCTTTCCTGCCTCGCACGCGCGAGCCTACAGCTCAATTCGGAAAAAAAGAGCCAGGCCTGCGCGGAACCGCAGGACAGTGACAGCGTAAGCTGGAGGAGCTACTTTCTTAGAGGCCACTTTAAACGCTTGAGGAAACTAGTGCAAGTAGAAGTGGTAGGTATCTCCTGCGCATAACTTATCATTTTGCCAAGTAGGGAAGTACCCACTACGCCATAATTACCAGTGCCTCCGTAATGGGTTCAGAGCTACAAAGCATGCAGCCCTGTATTCTTTCAAATGATTCCTCGACCTCGTTAAACAATCCATTTTCGCGTCGTGTAGCGGTGTATTACTATTTTTCAACATAACAATACGTTTGTTAATGCGATTCCGCGGCAGACGTTATACCTGTTTAGGTCTTTTAGCGATGATTTTTCAACCACGGGCGTAGCTCAGCGAAACGTAAATTCGATCAAGCCTTGCGTGTGAAGAACCCTGGAAATGCGTATAGCGACATCCTGCCTTTTCATTTTCTCCAATGTCAACAAGCTGGTAATCACACATGAGACGATATAACACATCGCTACTTGTATCACGTTGAAGCTGCAGTGATCACGTTGATCAGCTGCACGTTGATCAGCTGCACGTTGAAGCTGCACGGTGATCAGCTGCACGTTGAAGCTGCAGTGATCACGTTGAAGCTGCAGGGCTCGCTGGCACTGCAGCGAAAAGCATGAATGCTCACCTTCAACGCCTATTCGTTTTGCAGG
>JABSTT010002514.1:0-41324 GCA_013339685.2 Hyalomma asiaticum | reverse complement strand
TAGCCATGTCAGTGTACGGATCTGAAGGTGCAGGACTCATCTACATGTTTTCTGTCTTCTCACTGCAAATGCAGTCCCTTTTTCCCTGTTTCATACGCTGTGGCTAGGCACTAGCAACAGCGTCTGAAACAGTGACAAAGGACTGCATTTGCAGTGAGACACTGAAAACATGTAGATAGAGCTCGTGCGACCTTCAGATCCAGTAGACTGTCAATGCAACAATGTGCAGTCAATTATCATTTTATTGAACTATTCTTGCAGTTCACACTTGGGTGCACCTAGTTTCTTACATAAGCCCCATGAACATCCACAGTGATGCACGTTCGTTTTGCTCCAACTTGAGTGATCTACCATTGGATCCCCATTAATACCATCGTTTGAGACATTGTAAAAAGCGCAATCTGTGATGCAACAGATTAGTTAAGCCAAGAGATGTGCATATGTATTGTACAGGGTCTGCCAATGTAAAACTGTATGCAATCGTAATCTCTGACAGCAACGCCATACGAGCATTCAAAACTTAAAGTAGTACTGACACAATTTCGAAGCTGATGTTTACTCCACCATACAGCTCTCCTAGATACGCAGACAGCTCTGAGCAAATGTTAAGCTCAGGAAATGCTGATAAGGTATATTTAATTTGACGTCAAAGTTAATTTCACAGGGCGTGCCTGCTGACATTGACACTAGTGTGACGTCAGGCTACAGTACAAATTTTAGTGACTTCACGCAGCAGTATGGCAAGCTGTGATGGCGTCGGGTACAAAATGGCAAAATGGCCGCTCGCGCGTCACTCTCGGTTGTCTGCTCTCGCCGTTCAGTCGCCGTAGTTGGAGAGTGCTCGTGAAGTGAGCGAGCAAAGTCGAATTACCCTCTATCGTCGGTGGTGCCCGCGTATAATCGGAAAGCAAGGTGGCTATGGTGCTGGCATGCCCCTGAAATGCCGCGGAGGTCTTGGGAGGCCACCTTAGCTTATGCTGGGCTCCAGAGCCACGCCGACACCCACCGTGCGTGCTGTACATTGCATCTTGCACTGTGCCGAAGTATGTGCTGTCATCGCAGAGTCGCTATACAAAATTTCGTACATCATTGACCCACACTTGCTACAGACTCTGTGCGTGAGAGACCAGTGGGCGAAAACGTCATGATTTATTGCAGGAGCACGTCACGAGGGGCTCATTACTATCCACATACTGTGTCGCGACGTCAGGCTACAGTAGGAACTGAAACCAGCTTTTAAAGGCATGCTGTAAATAAATTTTCACAGCGCGCTCACGCTTCTCAGTACATTTTCTGGGCTCTGGAGGGCTTGGCCTTTCATTTCATGCAAAAAACCACCAACTGAAAATTTTCGTGGCAGTACTCCTTTAATAAGTTGCAGTGTACATATACTTCAGAAAATTGACATGGTTTGTGGGTGCCCTTTTGCAACTAAAGGATGCTTTTTAAGTAGCGTTTAACAGGAACTTTGGTGGTCAAATAATTTCACACTTGCTACTCTCTCACACACCAAAAACTGTCGTCCTCATACCGCATTCACATTTTAAATGCAAAGAGTGAAGACATACTGTTGACACAAGCAAGTGTGCATAGAAAGCACCTGCTGTGGCTGTAGAATTCTGCCGTCATTATTTATCTCCTTTCGTCCTATTACAAGACAAGTGACACGGTTGCAGTTCCAGGAACCACTTCTTTGGCCATGATCTGCTGGAGTTTTGATCATGCCATGCTGTCAGCTGGTAGCAAGTGCTGAAATTGTCGCACCTCTCCATATCAAGTTTTTCTGTCACTGGTTGCTTGCTTGCTTAGTGTGTTCAAGCTTTCATTTATCCTTTTTTTTTTTTTGTCCTCGGCTATCTGAAGGTGCACCTGAGCTTGCTCAGGTGCCCTTATACCAAGTCTCTGTCAATACATACTTATAGCTTAATAAACATGAACAAAGCTGTTGAAAAGTAGCACTGTAAAGCTGTGAGTGAAGCTTTAAACTTTACCCAGGCTGTCAGTGTGTAATGTGTCATGTCATCATGCTGACACCCCCAACCCACTACTCACATTCTTGGCCTCAGCCCACTGCTACATTAGAGTGACCATGCGAAGGCAGTGATGGAAGTGGCTTTTGGCATTTTGGAGTAGGAAAAATGTAGTTTGGAGCAGAAAATATTTATGTTCGCACCCGAGAATTAGGCTTGGCAAAGATCCGCTGCTTAATGAAAGGCATCAATTTCTGGGTGGAACATGACAAACACACACAGAAGGAACTTCCATATTTAATAAAAGTAAAAGCTAGTATTCATTAAACATCACATAGCACACTTCAGTATACTCAATACCAAATAAACCCATTAATTTGGCATAACTTGAGGCATATTAGTAAATATTATCACAGTAAAATCAAATTTGGTATCTATACAATTATTTAACACGTTTTTCAACAAGAAAATATCACTAAAAATCATAATTTATCATTACACCACCAATTCAAGGTCACTTTTCCTGGTGTACACATTTCCGTTTTGCATCTTCAAGTTTCTGAAGACTGGCTGCAAGTTTCACCTGCCCCTTGTTCAGCAAGGTGTGGCCACTTTCAGTGTCTTCAAAGCTCTTGGCCTTCATGCCTTTTTCTAGTAACAGTATGGCATCTGCAAGCATGTTTTCGGCACAACAGGTTTTGATATATGTTTCGCTGTTCATTTGCTTTTGTTTCAGCCCCTTGTGCAAACTTCATTTTCTTTGATGCAAGTTCACTTTCCGCAGATATGCTTTCTTGGTACCTTTTAAATGAACCCTTCACAGCTTTGATCATGTCAGGCTATAAAGAACAATTGATGCACCATGTCCGCACTGGTTACAGAATGACCTAATGGCAAGCAGGCCATTCACGCTTGTGATGGAAAGATTGCTCTGCTCAAGGTGAGGACAGTGGTTTTCACTGAAACCCCGTTCAACATCGGTGCTCCCATGAGCTGGAGATAGCAGTGGTTTAAGAAGCTTGAGTGTTAGGGGGTACTTAGGACTCCCGTCTTTTGAGGTAATGTTGAATATGTGCTGCCAGGTGCCGTCAAGACATTCATCTGGATTACAAGGCAATTCTTCTGAGGAGGTAAGCATTACTTCATCCATCAGGGCTGACACTTCCTGCAGTGGTACTACTTCCAGTACTTGTTGTGCCGAATTCCTGAATTCCACAATGGAGCTCTTCCCCTTGAGAGCACATGGGTGAAGATACTTGAGATCTTAAGCTACTTGACTGCCAAAGATTGCCAAAGGGCAGCCTCAAAAGAAGGTACTTCACCACTTTAATATAGAAGCTACGTGCGCTATTCTGAATGCTTTAGGGGTGAAGCTCCTTCGGGTGTGGGTCGTTCCTCCTCTGTAGTAGTATGTATGTAGCCACCTCGCGCCGCCGGGAGGCTCGCGCTCGCCCTCGGCGCGTACCTCCCGGCGTGCGAGCTCTCTCACTCTTCCATCTGCTGTTTTGGTGTGTGAGAGAGAGAGAGAGCGAAAGGTGTGCATTGACTATGGAAACGCTCTTTCTTCGATGAACGTTCTACCAGCTCGCAAAGAAGGAGAACGCGCCCTCACCCGCGAGAGACAACGTTGGCGCAGGCAGCATCTTCTAGCGAGTTTCTTGATTGAAAAATACCGACTGCTCGCGCTGGAGAACCATTCACCGGCCACCCATATATATATATATAGGCACTGGATCTTGACTTGCAATGAAGTGCCGGTGGGAGATTTCACTTGTGCGTAGTTGAACCATAAGGATTCGTAGCGTGCGCGTTAACTAAATTAATCCGGAACTCGGCACGATCTACGATGAACCTCCGGAGCTTCGCCCACTCATCATCATTCACTCCGTGGATATGCTGTGGATTTTTTTTCTCATCAGGTGTAAAAGCAGTAACGGCATATTCTGTGTCTGCCCCAATCTCAACCACTTGCTTCCAGTTAGCAGAACCAGTGGCGTAAATCAGCGTAAATCGTGGGGGTTAGGGGGGTCCTGATCCCACTTTGTGTTTATACTGGGGCTTTGCTACATGTTCAAATGCAAAATCTCGGGGGGGGGGGGGACCTCTTGCAGGAGTCCCCCCGAGATTTTGCATTTGAATATCTCCCATTCTGACCTGCTTTAAATGTAATTTCAACACGTGCCATTCAAACGCACCTCAGAGTTGCAGCTCTCAGATATAACGAAATAAACAAGCGCAGTATAACAACAAACGCCTGCTGTAAGAGGACTGCAATGACACTTTCTCAACCGGTTCATGGTGGTGACCCTCCCCTGCATACTGGAAGACATACCTGAATGCAACTGCATGAAGCCCCCTTGATTGACAGGTCATACAAGCGTAAGACACATCATAACGGAAATGATATTGAATCACAGCACCCTGTTGTTATCCACAGTAAAGCATGGGCTTCATGCAGCCGTGGTTCACAACGGCATCAATCCTCAGGTTCGAAAGCGGACCATTAAGTTGTCAGCTTATGAAGGATACATGATAATGCACATGCCCCAAAATGTCTCAATGCCTTATCTGTCTCTTTCACAAAAGGAAGGCAACATATCTGCACTGTTATTGTGGATCTCACAGTTCGAATCTTGTAGCTGGTGACATTTCTGACGGCTGTGCAGAACTTCGAGGAACTCTCATGGCTATTAGGGAATTGGGTACGCTCTCAGCACATTCATGGAAATTTAAGCAGATATTTTATCAAAATGTTGAGAAAGAACATCAAACTCCTGTGCCCAACATGATTCTTATGCAGAACACCAGTGATATCTGCTGTGCTAGACGAGCAAGAGGCCGTGATTGCTGCACTATAAGAAATGATGAAAGCAGCACCGGCTGAGCAAACTGCAAAGACTGGTGATATCCTGTGCTCCATGGAATCGGGAAACACCCTCCTGCTGGAAATTGCTTTAAGGGTGTTTGTTCTCGGTGCTTGAGGACCTGAACGAATACCTACAAGGACATTCGCCGGCAGTTCAGGGAATGTTCAAGGTGGTGGAGTCTCCCAAGCGCGAGTTATACGACCTACAGTCTGAAGAAATGTTTGATGAACTGTTTGCACATGTTGCCAAAGCCACGGAAGATGGCAAGGAACATCCAGTGGAACCACCGTGACATAGACGGCGTCCCGCCAGGTACGAGAAAAGGTGCACCAGTGACGTTCCAACTGAAGTGAGAGTACACTTTCATCATGTATTTTTTTCAATTGTGGATGCAGCACTGTCGGGCAGAGAGAGGCGCTTTAATCATGACTCGGAAGGAACCGTGACCCATAAGGCTTGGAAATTGTTCTTTTGAATATGCTATCGGATGCAGACATGGAGGTGATACAACGCTACAAAGATTTCAACAAAGTCATGTCTCACATGCACTTGTTGCACGTGGAGCACTCCGACCTGAGTTCTGTCGAGTTCTGCCGATGACTTGGTGGCAATAATTTGTAACATTCACAAGGCCACTTGCCAGTACTTTGGGTCAATCTGGCAATACCAGTGTCTTCCTGTGAAGCGGTAGAATCGTTCAGGGTTCTCAGAAGATTAAAGGCATGTCTGCGGAGCCCAATGGATGAAACGTGCCTAAGCTGCAAGGAACTGGCTCGCGTTCATCAAAACATTGTAGACAGCACAGAGCTGCTGAAGCTGATGAGCAATTTTGACAGCGCATGCAGTAACCATGCTCTCGTTTTCGGACCCTCACAAAGGGTCTAAACCGGGAATCTTTTAAGCACATTAGGAATGCATATTTAGAGTCCTGCATTGGTTGCAAGTTTCTTTTTTATTACACTCAGTGTTTTAACGTTTGTTTTGAATCCAGTGTGTAGATTCATTGAATATTCATAGGCTGCTTGGAACTGTGTCGTAGGAACTATATAATTCTAGTTCGGAACGCTGTGTGAGATTCATTCGTCAGGTGCTGCAGATTGTCAACAGCATTGCAATAATGAGAGATGTGAATATTTGTGTGTGCTTTTTTCTTTTGTTTTAGTGAACAGTTTTTATCTGTGTGTAAAATAAAATGCATATTTCTAATAACCAAGACGGCTGCCATGGCAAAGTTGGTGACCCCCCTTGTTATTTTTCTGGATTTACGCCACTGCACTCCACGTTGAGAGAGTGGAGTTAATTTCCAGTGATATCTCTGTATGCACCAACTAGAAGAAAACATTCAAGAAATTCCTTCACAAGTTTGATGATCTTTTCGTACAAAACATGCAGCTGCGGTTCACTTCACTGAAACAACATTAAGAAATCAACCAAAATATCCACTGCATTTCGCAGCAAGGTTGCTTTAGGAAGAATGTCATTCCTCATCATATTTTCTTTGAGGCAGCTATAAATAATGCCACCTGGTCAAGTTCACTGCTCAACATCCAGAACTGTTTCCTTGAGTGCTTGGTGTTGTTCAATGAATTGCTCCAACGCTGAAATCAGTGTCAACCATCGAGATGTGACGTGATGCAAAAGAATATTTTCAGGCAATCCAAGGCATTTCTGCATTGTCTTCAATGTAGCACTTTGAACCGCTTCATTCTTGAAAAAGCGATAGATATCGAGCAATGTTGACTCCATACTTCTGCCGAATGCTTCCAGTCTTTTGGCAAAACCATTGTGCACATTGTGCAAAGTACATTCACTCATATCATGCAAACTAGGATTTATGTCTTATTTTCAATGTTTCTTCAAACTTTGCGTGACGTTGGGCCCATCGATGTAAAAGCAAAGCATGTTTCGTTGAGGTAAATTCTGAATGGTTTCTTCGACATGCTCCAGTAAGCTATCTGATGTTGCAGAACCAAAATGACATGAGCGCAAATGTTCCAACTACAATATGTTTATGTGCATCAGAAAAGTACTTTACCATTACGTCCAGGTGTCGGCAGCATTGTTCTGAAATGGGTGTTCCGTCTATTTGAACAGTGTAATACGTGTGCGGCTTGTTGAGTTCGTCTGTTACTGCTCTCCTAAAATATGGTCCCAGACCATTGGAAATGAGGCATGAAAGCTTCTTTCAACCACACTGGAACTCTCTGGCGATATTTGAGTCTGGGACTATTAAATGCATGATTTGTGTGGCTGCATCCCTGTAGGTGCATAGGATACCTGACAAAGCTGCTCCAAGAGCAATGTATGTGTCCGCTCAACAGTGTGGTCAGCCTCTGAGAGCCCTGGTCCAGTCAGTAAACATGACCCCTGTTGAACTTTTTTTGTAGCAGTCTTCCACAAGACACCAGAAGTGTCTCTGTGCTGAATGCACAGTTCAATGTGGCGTTTATTGGCAGCGTGACACTTGACAGCCGCTATGCCTTTTTTCCCCAATCATCTAGCACACTATACTTCCCCTTTCCAAATGGCGTGCGTGGTATCTGTGCGACATGGCATTATTTATAGAAAAGTTCCGAGCCTGGTGTTTTCAACAAAGCAACAGCAAGAAAGCCAAACTATGGTCACTGTTGGTGGGCAAGACTCCCCAAATGTATAGGGGGGGGGTATGCATTATTGACGTCATGCACTGAGGCCGCCATTTTGCTGCCAGCACAGCGAAAGGCTGAGCCTTTTCTCGAACCGGTTATCTACATAAGCACAGTGGATGCTGCGAAGCATACTGCAAAATGGCGCATGCTGACGTCTCCAGAATACTCCCTTATCATGCCAAATGCGTGCCCTTGTTCAATACCGCACAGACTCTGTTGGCCTGGTGCCACAGTACCACGTAACAGTGTAAAATATGAGCAAATCTGGCAATAAATAACATGAGGTATTGCGATGCATGACGATGCATGAATGGCGGGCAGAATAAGCACCTATTTGTTTCCAAATACAGAACAAGGATGGATCCCGTGCAGAGATGCGAACGAACATGAGCTGGCAGTACAATTGCACAGCGAGAAACAAACCACCGCGACATTTGCATAATGTATGCATTAAAATGATACATTCGCTTTGGGTTTGGGAAATTGAGAATTCGATTTTACAAGGCAGATAAATTTCACATGAAACACAGACTAAAACAACGGCTCATCTAGCTGATTCAAGTAAGAATAACAAACATAAAATGGCAGAGAGCAGAACAATTAGATGAGCGTAACGTTACTTGTCGCGCAAGTCAACATGGAAGTGCCGATGCTGTCGGGTTAAGTCGTATTAAAACATCGCGCTCACTCGCACTGCGCGGAGACCTCAACATGTCACGACCCAGACAACAATCGATGTCCTGAGGTCATACTCACATCGTACAAACATCCTCACGGTTTTTACTACGTCTTCGACGCGTCCTCAGGACAGTATTCATTGGATCATCCTGAAAGCATCTCATTGAGTACTTTTCTAGGACGATTGGTTATCCCAAAAACGTCCAATGCGGGGCATTTTGAGGACGTTCCATATACCAGTGAAATAAAAACATGCGTTGAAATTTCAGAAGCGGTTTCATCACGGATGCGTATTAAACACATAAGTCAACCTGTTATTTTTATGCTCATTATTTTTATGTTTTCTTGTATGTGTTCATTCGAGCATTTAGCTTTAAGTTATTATGAAACATTTTATGCGCGTTTGCGCATGCAAAATGTGTTGTTTAGTTCATTCGTAGCTAACTACCGCTGTGTTATGAACACAAGAATGCTTGTAACCAACTTACAATGAATGGGCTCTCATAGGGTGTCAATGGCTAAGGCAGCTAAAACGTCCAACATTTTGCTTCCGGCTGGCAATATTGACAAACAAGTAAAAGCAATCCAAGCTAAGACGATCGTCAAGCCAACGTCTACTTACGGCACGATCTTTTTTTTTACATGTTTTAAGTGGAAGAAACCGCAGACAGCTCATGCAAACGAGAAAAGAATCGCTGCGCTGATTCATGCTTATGCATAGTAAACAGGGCTGACATTAACTTATCTGCCAAACTAGACAACATCGCACATGAGACCACGGTATGCTTTGTGTCAGATACTAGAGGCTGTGTCGCTCTGCGGGTTGTATTTGTGTCGGAAGGGGAGATCATAAGAAGCTTTTTGCGCTTGTTTGCGACAATTTCGTGCGTGGTCACGAATGTAAACACGTTCAACGTGCTCCCAGCAATGACAGTGCGGTCGATGTGAGCTGTCCAGTTGCGCAAGTGTCGAGCTGCGTACACATTAATACAGACAGTACTGCCTGGCACTAGCTTACTGCAAATACAAAATATTCTGAGGAAGCAAGCACAGTTTTTTTAGTTTGCCTTCAATGCTTAGTTCATGATTTTACACTTTGGCAGAGGCAACTGACGGTACACAAAGTGTCATAATCTTGAGATGCTTATCTCATGAGCTTTCGTAAGAGTGCAATTAGATGTTACTATATCCAATGCTGTATCATGCCAACTTGAACTCTCTCTGTCATTTCTGTCGTGCTCTATGTCCTACTCATTATGTCCTTTAATTAATATTTCCTCTAGGACCGTGCCACTCTTCAGTTTCAACAAGCAACTTGGTTTTGTATTTCATATTTAAAATTCTGCAATATTTCAAGCTTAAACTCGTAAAGTGTTTTTCTGTGTCACTATGTGTTTGCGTTTTGCTCTAGCATGGTGATTTACTGAGCACTGGTTAAAAGGGCTCGTAGTAAGCTCTAGCAGCAGGTGCAAGCCACGGTTTCGAGCCTGAATGGTACAGTCACATTTCCTGTAGGTGCAGCCATGGAGAAAGAAGTACTTGAGGAGGGGAAACTGCTATGCCACGGCAGCGCGCGGTGGCAGCCCATTAATGTAGCGCTTGGGCGAGGAGGAAGTTGAGTTTTCTGCGCATCACGACAGATGACGCTTCCGGCCTGTTGCCATCATTTACATGTCGTCCTATGGGCGTGACGCACAATAATCGCGTTACCGTCTCATATGTTGCAAATTTTCTCAGTTTTCAGTCTATAGCGTCAATAAACAGGAGTGGCGGACATTTTAGCTGCAGTTCGCAATAAATGCTGGCCCAATTACGTGCCGCGCAGCGTTTGGAACGAGCTGCTTGCAGTCACTCCAGAGCAGACGATGCATGCCGCTGGAAGTCACTCGCTGGCATGTTGTGAGCACGCATGGGTAAGTTGCCTTGGGAAGGAAGGCCGTGAAAGCTCCCGCGTATTATTTGTGATCTGCTGACTCTATATATCTCTCATGGGATTCCGCAGCGTGCTGTGGGGGCGGCTCCTCAAACTTTGTGCGCGCTTTTCGTGTTGCAACAAAGGTGTGTGCTGTACTTTCAAAATTCCCAGTGGCTCGTTGAAATTGGAGGTGTACGCTTGTGCAATACCAAGGAAAGACCAAGGGCTCATGCCCTGCGACTATGTTTACGAGAAGCATTTCTCGTCGATGTTAAATCGAGCTTGGTGGCGAAGGCTTCGACAAACCGAAACTGCCTGTATTGTAACTAGATGCCGTCCCGTCAATATTTCCGCGCTGTCTCAGCCAGAGATTTATACCCCCCCCCTCCCCACCTCTTAAAGGGACCGACAACTGACCAGAACCTGCGATTAGATTCTGGTGGAAATAAAAAAACCATGAATTATGGTGACAGATTCAAGCATACTTAATGGGGTTTGAGCAGAATTTGTATTTTTAAATTGAGTTTGAAAATCACCAAAAAACGGGTATGTCGCGCAGCGTAGCCATAGAGACTTCGTACTGCTATATGGAGTCCTTCGGTTTGGTGTGCATAGTCAGATGCTTTTATACGCACCATAATTAGTGCTCAAAGTTAGAGCACGCATATTATTAAGCATTCCCGCATCTCTTCTTCTGTGCTGCCCACGAGGTACGAAACAAATAAAGAAGCGGCGCTGCCTTCGCGGCGCAACCGTGGAACGATCACTGAAGGCTGCGACGCATGTGCGTGCCGTTTTTCTCTCGTGTCTGCGAAACCGGTACCGGAGTGTACAGCGCGAATTCGCGAGTGAGATCACAAGTCATAGCAACATTGATTTCTTTATATTTAGGGCTTCACTAGTTTCCTTTTCCCATTGCGGCCTTATAATCGCTATCGGCCTCACCTCCCACTGTTTGCAACTCTGTGGCCTGTAAAGACTCCATAGTCGCCGTAGATGAAAAATTCGGATTTTATATGTTTCGCGGCGTTTTCGGCGTTACTACTGGGTGATTAGGCACTCTGACCGGATAAGTTTTCAGTTGCACTGGTAAAAGCAGGTACCACAAAAATTGGTTGTCGGTGTCGGTCCCTTTAAAGGGGTCCTGAACCACCACTCGGGCTTGGTTTTGAAAACGGCTGGGTGTGTATTGAAGGCCTCTCAGAAGTTCACAGCCGAAAGAATTTTTCAAAACGGTTTGTTAGGAGCGAAGATATTGCGACCGGAAAACCTCCCTTTCCAGTCCTGTCTCAACTCTGCGGAATAGAGGGTACAGAGCTCCTTAGGGCGGTGTCGAAGGAGGTGCCCCGCCCACCGCGTTACGTCACCAGACTTCAGCGACGTGTCAGAGTGGCTGACGAAAAGCGCGCGACTACCGGGGACTGTTTGTCCACAGCGCGCTTGTGGCCCCCTGCTCGCTCTGCGCCTGGGCTCTGTCGTGTGCCCCCGCGATCACCGCATTTTTTTTTTCGATCCTTCGAAGCTTTGTTTTCGCTCGTCACACACGTTTAGGCTCGCAGGTGTGCGCGCTTACTTTGTCAGTGCGCTGCTTGTCCTCGATATTGCGCATCAGATGGCGTCAGGACAAACAGCGCAACTATCAACGCTGCTCCACCTTGTCACTGCATAACCCCAAGTTAGTTAATTGTTGATTAGCGATTGTAGACGGGTTAATCATCCTGTCGGGCTCGAACGTGTGACTACTATGACTCGAAAGGAAGACCTTCACAATCTCGAACCCTGCCGACAGATTAATGTGGAATAAGCTGCATTGACATGTGGCAAGAAGGATGGATTAATTTAATGTGTGAATATACTAGTCAATTTTAACAGTGAAACGTGTTTGAGCTATTGGTGAAACTGGGAAATTTGCAGAAAACTCCGCTAAGCTATATAACGCTAGCATAACAATGCCACGCTGTAGTAAAGACAAAGCTTCCTAGGACTAGTTAGGTAAGGCTAAGTGTAATTCAGTGGCGCCTAACTAAGATTCCTAAAACTAGTTAGGTAAGGCTAAGTCTAATTCAAAGGAGCCAAATTAGGAATAATTAATTGAAGCCTAGTTCAGACAGGACTAATCCAACTAAGTCGAACCAAGCCAAACTGAACTAATTCAAGCTTAATTGAGCCAGGACAAGTGCCACCTAATTATGCAGATACTAATTACTTACCGTTAATTAAGCCACGACACTAATTAAACCAAGTATAATTGGGATAGTACTAATTATGCGAAGCCTAGTTTAGCTGGTATGAACAAGTTTAGTGGAAGCAAGCTTACCACATTTAATTAACTAGTACTAATTAAACCATGCATAGCTATAGGTTAATACTAGTTAAGTCAAACCTAAGCTAGCACTTATTAATCCGAGGTAAATTATGCCAAGACTTAAAGGTCAAGCCTCATTAAGCTGAGACTAAATATTTCAGGAGTAATTAGGCTAACACTGATTAAATCAGGCCTAATTAAGGTAATACTCACCAAGCGATACCTAATCAAGGTAATATAGCAAAGCACAGTGTAACTAGGCCTAAGCTAATTAGGTCATGTATAATTAAGATAGGGCTAATTAACTCAAGCATAATTATATGACTAATGAAGCCCAGCTTATTAAGTCATGTGTGATTAGGTTTCAGATAATTAGACCGCGCCTAATTAGTGTAACTATAATTAGGTGCTGACTGATTAAGTTAAGGCTAAGTCAAGTCTCAATAAGCTCAGACTATTAAGTTACACCAAATTAAGCCAAACATTACAGACGTAATGATTTTAATCCACACTAATTTGCCTTACTCAACCCTAATCTGGTGTAATCCTTACACCAGATTAGGGTTGAGTAAGTAAAAACGCCCTAAGTCTAGCGTAATCCGCTCTGTATGCCATAGTCCACCTTAATGCACCTCAGTCTGTCTTAATCCACCCTAATGCGCCTTAATGAGCTCTAATCCACCCAAATATATCCTAATCAGACCTAGTCCTTTAATCCACCTTATAAAAGAAATATTTTGGGCTCGACTCCAGCCATGTTACTGAGTATGAGTACTAGAAGGTGGCGCATTGGAGTACCATAGGGAATAAACCCATCTACAATCACTGATGAATTTTAATTAAGCTTTGGGAATAATTTGTGATTTATTACAGGCTGCTGGCATGCATTTGTTGCCTTCTTGGAAAACTATATTTATAGGGACTTTTGCACCGCACCGTTCCCACACCGAGGTAGTTTACGGACGCCTTCCAATGGCATCTATGAGACTTGCGAATTAACAAATATATTTTGACATATTTCCAGCAACTATTTTGCCTATATAGGGGTTCACAACGAAAGGAAAAGCGAGCGCACGGCACGCACGGCACGCACGCGCTTACGGTTTTAAAAAACGCGCGCTGAGAAGGGCCCGCACACAGGCGCGGCGGGCGTGTCTGCCATCGGCCAATAGCAGCGACGCTCCTTGTAAATGCTCTATGACGAAATAGAGCATATACAAGGAGCGTGAGAATATGAGAAGCCGCTTTTTGAGTTGAGGGCTCCTGAGGAAGTGGAAGCTTTGTGCTCCGCTTGTGATCGCTACGCTTCGCGGATGACTACGTACAGCATTTGGCTGCGATGTTCATCACGGCGTAGGCAAGCCGTAGAATATGTTTTTCCACCAAGCCCGGGGGGTGGTTCAGGACCCCTTTAACACTCCCCTTACAGCACCCGTTGTATCCTCACATCCCCTAAAAATTCCTCAGATGAACAATGACTTCGTATCCACATCCCCCAGCTACTGGTTATGCCATGGGTAATACCACCCCTCCCGCCCCCCCCCCCCCCCCCCCCCAAAAAAAAGAATGAAATTCCGGATAAACCGCTGGCTCGGCAACCTGTTTTCTGTTCGCAAAAAAAAAAAAAAAAAGAACAAGGAAAGGAAGCACACGGCCCACTGGACCTGTCGTGAAGTGCGGAGAACGTGCAGTTGTCAATTAAGACACAAATATGCCCGCTGCTTCCCACGATGAAAAAAATGAGATGGTGTGTCCTCTCAAGTCCCTTTGCCACAAATCCATTGCCTTGAGCAATAAAGAAGCAAACAATGACGTACGTGTCGTTGAAGGAAAAGAAACTACGTTTGTACCGATAGTTCTGGTGCCGACCTAACCAACCGAGCTCGCGTTATACAGTAAAGGAATTATACATTTCGCCTTCCACAAGAGGTACTGCGCAGGTAATTGTTGTGTATGCGACACTTTCTTTTCGTTCAGATAATTTGCAGCCACTGAGGACGCGCAAAAAAAGCATCCGCTGCGATGAATCGGCGCCGGTTCGCCTTGAAACATTAAACCGGCAAGCTTCCGCGGAGAGCGCAACGCGCGTTCCTTTTCCTCCGCGAGACGACTCGCATGACAGAGGGCGCGTCGGCGCGGTGCCCTACGGCGTGACTTTATCGGGCCGCCCGAGCCAGCGCTGTTTCCCCTCCTCAAGAATTCTTGCTCCGTGGGTGCAGCACACCTCTGAAATGCTCTGAAAGCATCCTAAAGAGATCCCTGAATGAGTCCTGAATACGTCCTGAACGCATGCTACAAAGATGCCCGAATGCTGTTCTGCGGACGTTTTGAAGATGTGCTGAGCCCGGACAAATAGACCCATTGAGGATGGTTTTAGGTTCATATTGGGACACCCTGAGGACAACACAACGTACTCGGTAAGACAGCCTCCGTATGTACTCGTTGGCGTTTGCAAGCAAGTGCGTGCGAAGCTGAACGCTGTAGTCCCGTAAAAATGCGTCAACGGGGTTACCTTCTTTCTTAATCCTCATAACTAGCGCTGAACCATGTCAAACTAATGAAAAAGTGTGACATCCGCAATTAATGCAGTCAAATGTGAAAAGAAAAAAAAAAGCAAGAATATATGTTCCACAGCGCAACACCGGCGTGATACTAAAATGAACGGTAAAAGCAAAATACCATTGAGCCTATGTAATACCACCTGAAACTACAACACTCGAAGTTAAAATTGCCATGCATTACCCACGTCCGCGAATTCGAAACTATAGGCGATCGCAGGCACACACACACACACACACACACACACACACACACACACACTTACCTTGGCAGGGCCATTTTGCCATACACGAGTTCTTTTTTGGCCCCACTGTTGGCAAACTAGTGTGTTTTCGGCAAGTGGCAGCCGGGTATCCACAGCATGCCGGCACCCACGTCAACACACCAACCACGTGCGCCGCGCCAGGAAGAAAACCTCACCAACCTCACTGCGTGCGACGTGCGTCGTCGCGCAAACATGGTAGAACTAGCCTCCATAGCGCAAACGTGCTCAAGCTACGGCTGAAAAGTGGCTTTAGCCGCTAGAACAACGCAGTTTCGGTTTCGGGGCAGTTCGCCTATGCTCTTGCGCGCGCCGCCCACGCCAGAGGCCCACGCTGCTCACTTCGCTTGAGGTGTGCACCGATCCGCCGTTAGGGGTGCTAGAATGGGTAGGTGTGAGCATCGGCAGCGCAAACGTGACCCCAAAGCGCACCGATGTCGCAATGGGCGCTGTATGCATAGGCAATAGACGATTTTCCGCAGCTAGTTTGTCTAAGCAAAACTAGATGGCGCCACCGCAAGAGAAGCACCATGGCCTTCTCCTGGGCGGCGCGTCCGCGATGTGGCGTGTGGCGTCCGTTGCCCTGGCCTACGGCGAGAAGCGGGCGGCCGTCGGCGACGGTGAAGGGGAAGTAGAAAGGAGAAGGCCATTAGATCACGTGTTCAAACATGGCAGCGCCCGTTCGCCGCTGCGGAAAAGCGTCTATAGACCCTTTTCATAAATACGGCACCTGGTGGTGGGCTTTTCGTCAGTTTCGCTTTGCAAGGCATATTGGGTTCGCGAACGGCCATCATGAAGGCTTCGCTGCAGAGCGGGGGTACAGTGCCTAGAAAATATACTTACGTATATTTTCTAGGCACTGTAGCGGGGGCATGGTGCAAGTGCAGCTTTCCCGTGTGATCCGCCGAAATCTCATCGTCTGTATTTGCGAACGTGCTTTTCGCGCAATGTGTTCGTGCCTCCCAAGCGCTTCTCCTCTACAGTGAATGGTATTTTGTGCGCATTATAACGCGATGGTCGGGCAGAGTAGCTCGGTCGCAGGACGATGATAAACCTGCAAGTGTGTGTCGTCAACGTCTGCGGCAGCGTGCACCATCAACACCTGGCACCACCGGGACGATAATAAGGGCTCGCCACATTTTGGCGACATTTGCGTCGCGACATCAACTTTTCGTGCTTCCTAGAAACAAGAAAGGTGAGTCGCTTCCGTTCTGCGCGTGCACATAAACATGCTGGTGGTGTTATGCATACGCGGCGACGTTTGTGTTCGTACCGTTTACGGATGCCTTTTTTTTCTCTTGCAGGGAAAACCGAGGAGGCACCATCCTGTTTCAAGGTTCGTCGTTCGCTGCCGCAGCAGGAAAGAAGTGTTTTTGAATAAAGTTATGGAACATAGTTTGGCTGTTTTTGTTAGTCATTTCCCGAGCCCCTCCAAACGGCATGAATCACTGTCCGCCTAGCTGGCAAAAAGCTTATACAACGTGACCGAAGGTAAAAAAGAAAAATCGGCGTGAGAATTAAGATGCCGAATAAGGCTTGCTTAACCTTAGTGACGAACTCTGCAAGGGCATTTGCCGAAAATGTCTGCGTAATCGCTTTCCTGACACGATTGTCAACCTTAATTGTATGCACCGATAAATTCTGTGCTGTTATTCATGATACTGTTCATGGCTGCGGACACCGCGTAAAAAATGCACGCAGCGTTATTTTTTTTTTCTGCGTCTGATATTTGCAGTCGCCCTTGGCTCAGCCAGCCCTGGTGAACTTTCAGGCTCGCGCGCATCGCAGTCCACCGCATGTTGGAAAAAACAAAAAGAAACCTTAGCTTGTCGCAATGAAACTTTCCTATGTGCAGCGCGTTTACGAATGAGAGCCCATCAGCGTCTGTTCTTTTTAAAACTCGGAGACGTACCAGGCTGGGCTTTCGTTCATTCTTGTCCGTAAGAAAAAACTGTCGGCCAACCTCAGAGGTAATGAAAAACATTGTGACGTGCAGAAAGCTTCAGACATTCCGCCCGTTATAATTCTAAACAAGACAAGAATCGGTTCACATAATCTGGGCTAGAAGAGATCCGCTTGAGGTGCCACACCACTTTGAGTGACAGCGGTCGTCTGTGGACATAAACTTGGCTAGTAATCTAAGATTGTAGCCAAACGAATCAGTTTACATATCGTTAATCACAAAGTTATCTTCACGGCCATTACACTATAATGAAAGGGAATACGCGCACCTTTTCCTAACCGCGTGTGGTGCGCCACAGCTCCTCTGGTTCACTTACAACCTTTTCACTGTTCTCGTCACGGCATCATCAACGCTAGCACGTCGGAATGTGGCCCGTTTGGATTATCGTACAACGGGCTCGAACAATAAGGCACCCCAAGAACAAGCAGGAGCAATTCAGTATATCCAGCGGTGCTGAAATGTCACGCACTCGCGCGTTGACATTCGCCGAGGCTCGCGTCGTCTGCTAGGGTGCCCTTATCATGACAGCTGGCTGTAGTTCGCGCGTTTGGCGCTAGAGGCGCCCTTTTACGAAAAGGGTCTGTACCTTATAGAGGCATTGGCAAGTGTTATGTGCGACAGAGCCGTATGTGGGGAGAGTCCGGCGAGTGGGCAGGGCAGTGACGTCGCGGCGCGGCGATGACGCCGTTCACGTACACCGCCACGCATCCGCTCCGGCCGACCCGGCCAAGGCGGTTCGACGTACCAAGTCAAGGAGCTGGTTAAGATCCTCCAACACTTGAGCCTCACGGATGTCTGGGTGCACCTACACAATGATCACTTCGCCCCAACTAAACTATCAAAGACCACTGCGAGCAGGATCGACCGCACTTACTTGCCGGACTACCTGCTCGCCTCCGTGATAGAATGCGAGGTTGTCGATCTCCCGGGCAACCTCTCAGGGAAATCTGACCACCTCCCATTGGCAACAACGGTGAGAGGCTCCCCTAGCTTTAGCAGCCGCAACATCGGCTTTCGACTCGACCCCTCCCTGCTACACGATGAGGTCTGCGTCCAGCGGGTCAGAGACCGCATCCGGGAGTCCTTGGAGAACGTGCCCTCATCAAACCCGCATTTATGGGACACCCTGAAAGAAGGCTGGAAGAAGCTCCTTCAGGAGGAAGGCAGGGACAGAAAGCGACGACTCTCGGCCCAAATGGGAGAAATATTACGCAGAATGCCGATCGTGAGGAGGGAGTCAACCGAATGCAAGTGCGCTCGGCTGTGCTGTTTTTTTTTCTTTATTCAATAATTACTCCGTTTAGCCCGAAGGCGCTGCAGCAGAGGGGTTACAATGCCGAAAAAGAAATATCTTCATAGGTACAACACACTTGATAAACTTGTAGACGACTCCACTCGCTGATGCAACAAACAAAGAATGAATTGGCATACATGATTACATCTAGCGCGATCTTCTAAAATTTTAAAAGAATTATCATCGTGCGAAGAAACACAATGCGGACTATGAGGGTAGATTTCGTTTGTAATGCCACTTTTACCATGGAATATCTGGTAGAAGAGTATTAAACGTACTTTTCTTCGATGGGATGGAAGTAGTTCCCATCGTAATTATTTTTTCTGCTTGGTGCAACTGTCTCTTCTTGAGTATCGACTTAGGACAAACCTCGCTGCCCTGTTCTGCATTTTTTCAAGTTCGTCACTTCGAGTTATTTGCCAAGGGTTCCCCACGGCACAAGTGTATTAGAGCATAGGGCGAACGTATGTTGAATACGCGGTTGACTTCAAGCAAGGCGGCGCATGTCTCAGGTTTCGCTGTATAAAGTTGAATGACTTGACAGCCTTAGCACCCACTGAATCGATATGAACATTCCATGTGCAATCCGAGGAAAATTTCCCACCTATTTATGCTGCGATTTTTGTCTAACCATGTTATTGTCCATAACATACTCAGAGGTTGACCTGTTCTTTTGTTTTTTGCTGTGAAACTGACATGAATGCATTTTTTTTGTATTTGAAGTCAGTTTTCATATTCAGCACCATTTCAGAGCACGGGACAAGTCACTTTGTAGCAGAGAAACATCACCTGTATAAGACACAGTCAACTGGAAACAAACGCATACTACCACCAATTTCTGAGCAGATGCCATTTATGGATGTTAAAAATAAAAGTGGCCCTAGGACTGCCCCTTGTTGTACCCCCGATGTCACACCTAGGAAACTTGATTTGTTGTCATTTATTATGCTACGCACTGTCGACTATTTCAGAGATAATTTTCGATCCACACTAGTACCGTTCGGTCAATGTTTAGCGCTGCAAGTTTACTCAACAGGAAGGAACACGAAACGGTGTCAAAAGCTTTTTGGGAATCAAGGAAAACGCAATCCACGTTTGCGTTGTTGTCTATTTCAGGTACTAAGTCAAGGTAAAATTCTGCTAATTGTGTTGTGCAAGATGAACCCTTACGGAGCCCATGTTGTTGAGAGATCAGCAGGTTCTTAAATAAATTTGCCACCCTTTATTTATACAGATTGTGTTGTAATAATTTACAGGGCACGGACATAAGAAAATGGGCCTTTAATTAGTTACAGCCATCTTTGATCCAGCCTTATGATTAGGAACAGTATGTGCGACTTTCAGGTCATCTGGGAGGGCACCCGATGGCAATCACTTCGTGTAGATTACGTATAGCTAATAAAGAAAACGGCTCAGAACATTGCTTTAAAATTCGAGGGGATATGCCATCCGGTCCAACTTCATATTATGATTAATTTTGTTGAGCAATACCCTGATTCCACTCACACTTAACTCTACTGATGGCATAATCAGTCCTGAGCTAGCGCATTGCGAAAAACTACAGCTATGTTTCGGCAAGTATACGGAAGGAAAGTAGTTATTGAAACAAGTAGCTTTTGCAAAATCATTTGGTAACTTCTCATTATCATATCCAAGTTCGGTGATTCTCGCTGGACCTGCTCCTAAACCTTTCATGTGCTGCCAGGTCGCGTCTGATTTAGTTTTTAGTTCGTTCATCTGCCTAGGACACGACGGATGACGCGTCCTATGCTCTACCGCTGAGCTACGAAGGAGATCGTCTCCCCGTCTACTCTATTGGGTATTTATTCACATATTATCTTGGGAGTGTTCGGCAGCGCCACTCGTAGCCATGGCAGCATGTGTGGAAGACTTTCTTGCCAGGTGGCGTCACGCAGAACGTGATCTTACGATGCGCAGCTGCATGCTACTTTGTAGCAGCTTCGCGTGCTACCTAAAGGCACCAAGTCTGCCGCAACGAGGCCCAAGCTATGAAATAACGAAAGGGAAGGGGTCAAGCGGCTCGTTTTTATTTGTTAGAAACAACTTAATGAGCAAACAAACAGACATGTTGGATTAGTAACATGCTCTGTCAATGCAAAAGAATCAACAATAGCTTTCATTTCCAAGTTTAAGATTCCACCCGCCGTCATCTCATAAGTTCCGTCACGCCAAGATAAGTTGGGCAAACTAAAATCTCCTGTCAGAATGAAGGTTTGACAAGAAGCTTCAGAAATAATTTTACGTGAAACCTTTAACGGGGTTGCAGTCGAGTTCGGAGGTCGGTAGAAAGAGCCTGCTACGACTGAGTAATTGTCTCGTAAAGTACATTTGCACCATGCAGACGGATTCTACTTCTTCCTGGCCTATATCTAGTTCAGATGAACTTAAAGAGCGACGAGCTAAAAGAAAAAAATGACAGCATATCCACGGAGTGAATGATGATGAGTGGGCGAAGCTCGGGAGGTTCATCGTACATCGTGCCGAGTTCCGGGTTAATGTAGTTCACGCGCACGCTACGAATCCTCGTGGTTCAACTATGCACAAGTGAAATCTCCCACCGGCAGTTCATTGCAAGTCAAGATTCTGTGCATATATATATATATATATATATATATATATATATATATATATATATATATATATATATATATATATATGGGTTGCCGGTGAACGCTTCTCCAACGCGAGCAGTCGGTATTTCTCAATCAAGAAACTCGCTAGGAGACGCTGCCTGCGCCAACGTTGTCTCTCGCGGGTGAGGGCGCGTTCTCCTTCTTGGGGGGAACGCTGCGAGCGCTCGGTGAGAGCGGACGCGTCTCGCATCGGCTCCTGTGATTTTCGCCTGGACCGGCGAAACCCTACGTTATACTGCAAGAAAATTGCCCTTGTCTTCTTCCGAACACTTTCGTGCGTCAGGAGCACGGAGGAAGAAACATTTAGGAGGCGCAACTGCGCTCCTTGAGGCGACCAGATAACGTCACATTGCCGGAGAGCCCCTTCATGCTGGCGGCGTCTGGCGGCAAAAATGCGAAATGCCCCCGTTTTTGTTTCCGAAGGAACCGGGCGCGCGCGCGCGCTCCTGTTCCGCCGCAGTCACGGAGCGTGGACACGGAGCGCGTTCGGACGCACTAGTTTCTCGCTCCGTCATCGCGGGCTATGGCTGTTCCTACTGATAGCAGTTACGCCAACTTTTTTAGACGCGGAGGAAGAAGCTCCGTGGCCCGCGAGAATTTAGTACGACGCTTTTAATATTTCAGCACCGTTGAAGAAGAAAAAAAAGTAATCCGTCGCTTTCAATGATCGCTACAGTAACATAATCTGTTGCTTTTGTTTGTACGTGGTGCTGTTTGGTTTCACAGCCACGTGACAATATTTAATGACTAGTTATGCGCTGCTGGCTTGCACCGAACGCATACATGCCTCACAAACGCTGCTAGAGGGAACGCGCGTGGGCGTGCTCGCCCGGCCGGTAGCGCTTCCTTTTCTATTTTTAGCAGCTGCGGGTTCGCGCCGCCAGACGCCGCCAATCGAAGTGCCTCCGTCGGCGCATGTTTTCTTTGTGTTTTTTGTGACGTTATCTGGACGCCCGCCAACGCCCGTTCTAGCGGGAGTTGCACCTCCTAAACATTTCTTCCTCCGTGGTCAGGAGACACCTCTCACAGCCAGGTGGGCCGATTTTTGGGCGTTCTATTCCCATTTATTGACTGCATTTACTGGATGCCGCGCTTGCCCTAACGAGGGCGAGGCGCAACGCTGACTGCGTCGGGACTTCCCCACGGCCGCAGCTACATATGGCGGCCACCGCTCTCCGTGGATATGATCCCGCTACCTTAGCGTGGAAAGATGTTACTGCCCCAATGCCCGAAGACTCCGTTCCGCGCACGGATATCGTCGGCGAGGGACTATTCACAGTGGTGACGCTCCGCAAGCGTCGTGAACAACGTAAAGCTGCCAAGGCTTCAGCTACCGATAAACCCACTTCAGCAAAGACGCCACTCAAGACATCCCGTGTATCGTGGCGACCCGCTGCTATGCCCCGAATTTCTGCGGAAGACTTCACCATTGTGCTCAAGCCTCGAGTCACAGTGGATCTCAAAGCTACCTTTCAGCCAGGTGAGCTAGGCGCCAAGCTCGCCTCATATGTGAACTCCACAAACAATGATTGCATTAGTGTGTGGCCCATTTGGGCACAAAATATCATCGTGGTCTCAACTCAAGACGTCAATACTGCAAACCTTCTCTCGCGAGAATTCTCGTTAAAGACATCGCAGGGTGACCTACCGATGATCGGCCACGCCAAGATCAGCGGGGAAGTGTGCCGTGGCGTCATTACGGTGCACGAACAGGAGACCTCCGCCTCCCTGAAAACCAAGATCCACTGGCGGGGTGGAAACATCGCTTTCATGAGGAAGCTTGGAAAGACATCCGTAGCCCTCCTCACTTTCGAGGGCCACAAGGTGCCGCGGTTCGTGCACTATAACAGTGTCATAACCCCGGTACGCGAATACAAGCGCACCATACCAGCCTGCTATCGCTGCGGGACGGTGGGCCACAGGGTGGAGCTGTGCCCCCACCCGAATGACCAACGCTGCGGCCACTGTGGTCAGGTTGTGGGAGCTACTGAGGAGGGTATGACCCCACACGATTGCAAGCCATCGTGCCTTGTATGCGGCGAGGGCCACCTCACAGGTTCTCAGGCCTGCAAAGCAAGATTTCGCCGTCTGCAGCAGCCAAGTGGCCATCGTGGTGGTCGCGGCTCCCCGCAGCAGCGGCCAACGCCCAAGACGCAAGGACATCAGCCTGGAGCAACAAACCAAGCCCCCAAGAACCCTGTGGCCGGGCGCTCCTCCCCGGCCGGTAAACGAACGCCACCTCCACCCACGACATCGCCGACGCCACAGAAGACGTCAACCAGGACTCCCGATCAGGGCGCCCCCAAGTTTCAAGCCGGGGAATTTCCGCCCCTGTCCGCCGCCAGCGGCATCAGGCCTCCGGCCAAGAAGACATCCTCCCAGGTAGGCAACGGGGCTAGGGCAGCCTCCACCTCTCACTGTCCCTCCCCAACCTCGTCCCCCGAATTCCTCGAACTCAAACAAGAGCTTGCTGCGCTGCGGGCACAGAACGCGCAGCTTCTAGCCAAAATTGCCACTTTGGAGGCAGGTAGCACGCCCGTAACCTTATCATCGCCCCCTCCCTCCACCGAAATTACCGCAGACGCTCAGGAACCGGAACGCATGTGCACCGCTCCGTCCGCCTCGGAGCCTTGCAACATTGAAGAACGCTTTCAAGCTATTGAAAGCGCTATGAGTACTCTGGTGGCACAACTTGCCGCCATGAGCAAAAGCATTGAAAATATTTCTCAAACTGTCACCCATCAGGTGACGAGTAACATTAAGACTTGGCTTCACGGCACCAACCCTCGCAGCCGTAGAACTAGTCCCCTTAAGGACGTTAACCGTCCGTCTAAATTTTCTCAGGTCAAAGAGCTCGCCGAACTTTCCGAGGACCCCGAACCCCTACTTCCACAGGGCATTGACGTAGGGGTTGAGTCCCTCCCAGTCACCCCGAATTCTCAGTATGGCGACGGCACCTAAACGCTCACCGCCTTCGCGATCCCAAAAACCTCAAATATTTTCTTTAATTCAGTGGAATTGTAGAG
Organism: Hyalomma asiaticum; assembly: GCA_013339685.2. NCBI lineage: Eukaryota > Metazoa > Arthropoda > Arachnida > Ixodida > Ixodidae > Hyalomma > Hyalomma asiaticum. Next base: position 17,183 of record JABSTT010002514.1, on the reverse strand, counting down.
GCTTCAAGGATAGGGCCAAAAGAGCTAATTTCCGCCTCTATCTCGAAACCTTTGAACACCCGTGTGCCGTCGTCGCCTTGCAGGAGCCCGGCAACGCCGTGCGCCTCACGGGATATAACACTTTTCAGCAAGACCCATCCACCTGCCTTCTTGTTCATAAAACGTTAACTGCACAACAGGTCGACCTCGAACTCGCAGTACCCTACTCGTACACCATGGTCACGGTCCTTCCCCTGCGAAGAACCGACCCCTCAGTGCACATTCTGAACATTTACTGCCAACCTAAGCTAAAAAACATCACCTTCGCGGACGTATTTAGCCGGGCGCTGAAGATCGCAGGGCACGAACCTCTCATTATCGTGGGTGACTTCAACGCCCCTAGCAGGTTTTGGGGCTATCGCAAGGAAGAGATGCGGGGAAGGAAACTTGCGGAGCTAACTTCCACGCTGGGCATCACACTTCATACGGACCCCACGCAACCCACACGTGTGGGTAATTCCGTGACGCGGGACACCTGTCCCGACCTCACTTTCACTAAAAACATCAAACACGCGGACTGGCTCAATACCGAGGAAACCCTCGGTAGCGACCACCGCATTCTGAACACCACATTCTCCACACGACCCGTACAACGCCCCATAACTAAGGCCCACCTACCCAACTGGGACACCTTCCGACAGTCCGTACCTGCCTCTCCCGTCCTTCAGAACGGTTACTCCCAGTGGGCCCAATCTATGCTCCAGACACTAAAGCGACACGAGACCACAATACAACTGACGGACAGCCATCCGGACGTAGACAATCACCTCCTCCATCTTTGGGAGGCCCGTCGCAGCCTCACAAAGCGATGGCGCCGACAAAAACACAATCGCAAACTCCGCATGCGGATACTAGATCTGACCCAGAAAGCGGCCGAGTACGCTGCCCAGCTCGCCGATTCAAATTGGGTAGATCGATGTAATACTGCCGCCAGGCAAATGTCTGGCCGCAATACATGGAGACTATTCCGCAGTCTCATCGACCCTGCTCAAACGCGAGGTGAAGCACAAAAACACCTACACCGAGCTTTTCATAATTTTCAGGGATCCACATCAAAACTAGCTCTCTCTCTTCGGGATCGCTATCTGTGCACTCAGCAGGACTCGCCGGGCTCCGAATATAACTACGCAGGCAGAGAGAACTCGGAACTGGACGCTCCTTTCCAGCTGCATGACCTCCGTGCGGCTCTTGCCAAAATGAGGCGGGGCACAGCGCCCGGGAGAGACAAAGTCTCAGTCAAACTCCTAGCAAACCTACCCGATCATGCACACAACTCGCTTCTAGAATACATCAATGCCATCTGGTCCGGAAAAATACCCCTCCCGCTGGATTGGAAAACGTCTCTAGTAACCTTCATACCAAAGGCAGGAAAACCCATTAATACTGACAACCTTAGGCCAATTTCTCTTACTTCCTGTACGGGGAAGCTAATGGAAACCATGGTCAGGGATCGTCTCTCCTCCTTCTTGGAAGCGCGTCATACTTTCGCTGACTCCATGTACGGATTTAGACCTCAGAAATCTGCGCAGGACATACTCCTACAACTACACCATGAAGTCCTCACTCCTGTAGAACATCCCCGCAATGACAAAATCATTCTAGCGCTTGACCTTAAGGGAGCCTTTGATAACGTCAAGCACGAAGTCATTTTAGCTCATCTCAGTGCCACTAACTGTGGCGAACGCACTTTCAACTACGTCCGAAACTTTCTCACTGACAGAACTGCGTACATTCGCATACAAGATCAGGAATACGGCCCTTACAAACTCGGCACGCGGGGCACACCACAGGGCGCTGTGTTGTCTCCCCTGCTCTTCAACTTAGCTATGGTACAGCTCCCGGCCCAACTGGCTGCTGTCGACGGGATAAAGCATGCGCTTTATGCCGACGACATCACCCTGTGGGCCACAGAGGGAAACCTGGGCAACATGGAGGACAGCCTGCAAACCGCAGCCCATATAGTGGACGAATATGCGGCATACTGCGGCCTCCAGTGTTCCCCACAGAAGTCACAATTCGTGCACATTCGGCCCACTGTGAAGTGCACTTCGTCCATCAAAATTTCCTTAAAGAGTGGACCTATTAACGAGGCCCAGGAGATCCGTGTCCTTGGTCTCCACATTCATAAAAACCGCAGAGCAGAGACAACGCTTAACAAACTGCGTAAGGTTGGAGAACAGGTGGGCCGCATGGTCCGTCGGGTCTCGAACAAGCGGGGGGGTCTCAAAAGCAGGGATGCGCTTCGTCTCGCACATGCTTTTGTCACGAGTCGCATCTTGTATGCAACTCCGTACCTGCACTTACGGAAACACGATGAAGATTTCTTGGAGGCGACCCTCCGCAAAATCATCAAGCGTGCCCTAGATCTCCCTATTTCTACCTCTAATGCGAGACTTCTTGCTTTGGGGGTAGTCAACACTTACCGGGAGCTTCGGGAGGCCCACTTAACAAACCAATACACCCGCCTGGCACAGACACCGTCAGGCAGACGACTCCTAGATCGCCTGCACATCAGGCATGAATTCCACGCACAGGAGCGGGAACGAGTGCCCGAACACTGGAAATACGCGATCCATGTTCGACCCCTCCCTACCAATATGTCTCATGAGTCACACACCGGCCGCCGCGAGGCACGGGCTCTTGCTCTCCGGCGCCTCTACGGCTCCAAAAAAAACGTCTTTTATACTGACGTCGCCGGCCCTTACCACGGGGTTTGGTATACGGCCGCCGTTGTCCACCAAGACAGGCAGGTGGATGGCCTGTCCTTCCGTGCACACAATGCCACCCATGCCGAAGAGGTGGCCATAGCCCTAGCCATCTCGCATGACAATTCGAGATTCATCATATCAGATTCCAGAGGAGCCTGTCGCAATTTCGAACTGGGACGGATTTCACCCCTAGCGGCCAAAATTCTTCGATCATGTCCGCGGGTAGGTTACCCCTCTTCCCGCTCGTTAATCTGGACTCCCGGTCATCAGGGCCTACCAGGCAATGAGGCAGCTCACGCTGCTGCCCGCGCACTCATTCCCCGGGCCACTGCCTCGCCCACCGATGACATTACCGATCCAGGAGAAAATTCTCCTCTACTCACCTTTAAAGATATAAGTGCCCATTATCGGGACTCCCACCGCCGCTTTCCTGCGCCCTGCAAAGGGTTGAAGAAGGCGGACGAGAGAATTCTTCTGCGTCTTTTCACAAATACGCTTCTGTGCCCGGCAGTGCTTAAGCATTTTGACCCTTCCTTTTCTGGCCTCTGCCTGTACTGTGGGGAGGTAGCTGACACCTACCACATGGTATGGGCATGCCAGCTCAATCCTTCTATAACCCCCAACCTAAACCCAACCCGAGAGGACTGGGGGGCGGCCCTGCTCGGCTGCCTGGACCTTCCGGCCCAACAAGCCATGGTCCAGCGTGTCAGGACAGCGGCGTCGACCAATGGGGTGCCTGACTAGGGACTCCACCCAGTAGTGTATATAGGCAGGCTCGCCCATGGGCTGGTTTGCCATACAACCTCTCTGTAAATAGCAACTCAATAATGTTTTTCACCACCACCTTGCCGATCGCGCTGAGCTCTACGTGCCGCTTTGAAGTTAAATAATGCCTCGTTCTTTTTTTTGTTATTTCATCGCGCATATGAGACGGCTCTAATGGGACAGTGAGTTATACTAAAGCAAACATTTGAAAGTCACCTAGGCACCACTACTTCACGATTTGAGGTGGTCATGTTTTAGATTTTTGTTTAATTCGATACCGAAAACACCCAAAGGCATTTGGTGGGGATAATACAATTGGAAGATAAGAATGTACACAGACACCATGGAAATCAACTCAGCAATAAAGCACTATATCAAACATCTGATGCATAAATCACTAGAACTTTATAAATAATGACTGCATCAACACTACAAAAGAAATATGAACAAAAATAGCAAAGTTTGAATACAAATAAGAGTTGTCTCTTTCTGAAGAAATCGTACACTACATGAAGAATTTGATTATATGCACATGCATGCACACGCCGCGAAGAGCGCAAGGCGGCATGTTCAAAAAACGAATTCAAGCGTCTTGCATACTCTCCTCACGAAGTTTTAGCTATCTTTCGATGCATTGTTCTCTTCCTTTCCTCATGTTTCTAGAAGTTGACTGCCTTTGCGAAGAAGTGTAGTCGCGTCGTAATATAAAAACTAATTACATTTTTACGTGAGTTCAGCTGCATGTTCACTGCAACCAATTTTGTGTGTACACTTGGTCTTCACTAAGCTCAGCACATCCAAGACCCTATCAGCATACAATTTTCTCTTCCTGAAGCATGCAGTGAAAATGTCCTCTAGCATCTTCACAAAAGAAAAAAGCGTGTCAAGTGGGTACAGAAGCCCTTCTCTATCCTAGTGCAGTGTCAGTGCAGCAAGCCCAGGGGTTTCAGCTCCTGATGCCACAGTCAGGTCATCCATGCAAGTTCGGCACCTTGTCTTCATAATGCACTTTCGTGCGACATACCTTGCCACGTAGTAAGTTATTCTAGAGTCGCTTCTCTTGATGTTTTCATCGTGGTCAGCTTCAGACAGCGCCACTTCGGCGCTAGGTAAATTGCCTGAATCGCTCAATGCATCCACCCGATCCCACAAGTTGTTGCTGGGAAAGCAGCTGGAGCTAGTCACTTCAGTATCTCAAAGCACTCACCGCACATGTCTATATTCCCATATCTTACAGTTTTAACTAGATTATAAAATGACAAGCAGTTCATTGTAATAAGAAACTGTGGCAGTCGGGTGGTCGTTGGCCGCCTCTGACAATAAAATGGCTGCCTACCCAGAGTGCATAGCGTCGCCGCCGTCCTTGCAAGCTCATCGGTATAAGCCGCCCCCCCCCCCCCCCCCGCTCGTTTTTGGACGGAACAGAGGCGCTTTCGCCAGGCTGACAGAACGGCGGTGCCTGGCGGTGGCGAGAAACACTTCAGTAAGAGCTGCCTACACCGCGGTTTCCCGGATCATACGTTGCTCTGGGGTTTTTTAACTCGGGAACTCGAGGCCTCCGGGGAGGAAATGTTTCTCTGCCGCTGGCACACAAGGTTTTTCCTAGTTTGGAATGGGCACATTCCCCCCCACCCACCCCACCCCCCCACCCCGGCGTCATCCTGCACAAAAATGAATCTCTGATGTGTTCTTTGTAATCGGCGGTGTCCGTGAAATAACTACACGATCTGCGTGTTTTTTTGTTTTTTTTTGTAGCGTTAGCCACACTGGCCTAGCCAAGCCCGTTTCGCGCGGCATCAAGAGCCGTGCTGCGCATGCGCAAGGATCAGTGATGTCACACAGCTTGCGCACTCCGCCGCGTATATAGGTGTTCTCTGACTCCGCCGCCGCCGCGCGCGACTCACCGCCGCCGGTCTGCGCATTCCAGAGGAGTGACGTCGTAGCCGTGGTAGACGCACTGGCGCCGGCGCGCGCTCGCTGTGCAGTCGCCGTCTGACACTGCGCTGGAGCCGCTGCGCTTCTGACTGGCGTTTGCCAGTGTGGTATAGCCATGGAGAAGGAGAGCGCAAATGCTGCTCAATCAGCTGAACCTTTGCTAACGCTACGTATATCCTGGCATAGCCGAGCTAAGCCACTGCAACATTTTTTTTTTTTTCCTGTGTTCCTTTGTACTCATGGAAACAGGGGTTTTCTACTCTTGGGCTACTCCCCTGCATATGTGTACGCCTCTTCTGTGTTTAAGCGGCACATGAACCAGCCGCTCACTCTTGTACGCGTAGCCCCGCGAGAATACACATGTTTTAGATTCCGTGTGCGCGTGTCTGTGCCACATAGTTCAGCCAAGCGGCTATTAGAAATTGTATAACGGCCTTTTCTTTCTTTTTCCTTTTTTTTTTTTTGTAACGGACTTTCCTGGTATTACCTATAGTGACGCGAGACTCCCGGCATTTTTGTATTCGCGGATCCGATGTGACTGCTTTGTGTCAAAAGAGTTTTGTGTCAAATGAACTTTGTGACCAAAATTTCTGCGTTCAAGTATCCCAAGAAAGACTATCGTCTTTGAAAACCGACTGCTCGCGCTGCGCAACACGGTTTCGCTGTTTATAAACAAACGGCAATGCGCCGAACGGTCTGCCCAAGAAGACTTCCGGTGTGGCACTTCCGGTAATACTTTTTCAACGGCCTCGACGGTGTTTACCTGGTGTGTTTGAGTTTCTTGCTCTATTATTTCTGGCACATTCCTCAAGACGTGCTTAGAGCGATGTCTAGCGACTACATGAAGAGGCTCGCGTATCACGGGAGAGGTACAAACAGAAACTGCAGTGGCGAGAGAAGAGTTGCCTGATCCGCTGTGTAGGGAAGTTGTAGATAAACGATCTGTGTGAGTGCGTCAGCATGAGCAAAGTTTTATTAACTGCACAATTATTGCGAAAGGGAAGCACGATTGCTCAGTTTTATGACAAGCAATAAAATAATAAAAGGCAACAAGCAGGGAGCTAGCAAGTCGAGTCTGATGAGCATGCCTATAGTTTTCTTAAATAGCTAGCTTTACTGTGACACCACTATTTAAAAAGGTCGTAATAATGAACATCGTTTTTAACACAAGAAGGGGTGGAGTTTTGTAGGGAAAGCAATGTCGCATGAAGAAGTAAAAAGCGGGCTAGTTGACACACTCAAAACGTTGGTGTAGGACACATACCGACAAAATGCGGGTACTTTTTGAGAGATCGGCGCCGATCAGAATCGATCACGATCTAAGTATTGCGACTGAAATAATATGAAACCTACTCATTATGTGATGACGTCAGGTGCGGCTGAGTCACGCAAACTACTATGGTTTACTCACGAGTACACTATTAATGAATCAAACTTTCAAGTTAACCGCCCACAGCTATGGTTCGTACTCACACCGAAAGATAAATTAGCTAGGGTGCGCTGATGTCCATTGGCGGCAACACTACAGGCAATGAGTCAGTTGCTTGCACGGCACGGATGCGAAACCACTCGCAGGCGTCGCTCTCACAAAAAGCAAATGCACCGCGACGTACACATTCATGTTGAGCGCGGCTGCTTTGGTGTTGCTTCGGACAGTACACATCGCTGATAAGGCTCCAACTACAAGAAACACCTCTATGATAGATTTTTGGCATTAGCCCCACGTTATGCTATCCACTTCTGGCGTCAGCGCGGTTATCTGTCATGGGTGGAATACGACGGCATCCGACGTGTGCCTTTAATTGGGGACCTTATAATTACGTCTGAGCATCGTCTCTGTGCCATTAAACTATGCGTTGAGCTTTATTTGCCTTTGATGAAGTGGGAGAACAGATCTGCGCGCTCTTGTGCGAATCCATGGTTTTCTCGCCTGGTCGCTGGGATCCAAGCGCTCTTAAATTCCACTTCATCTGTTGGGAAACATAACGCTTTGGCTTGGGAGCAAATCAGTTCCGGATCGCAGACTGCATCCTGGCACCACACAGCTGTGCCCGAGTCGCGAGCGCTTCATCGGAATAATTCTATCCTCGGAAAGGATCGGAACACAAGCAGCCGCAGCCACCAACACACGCTGAAACCACGCGAAAAAAAAAGGTAAACAGGAAGTTTTCTAGGGCACGTTTCCGGTGAACGCACAGTGTTGCCAGAGAACGGCAAGCGCCGGCGAAACCGTCGGATCTTGACCTGTGCCGGTGGGAGATTTCTCTTGTGCGTAACTGAACCATACGGATTCGCAGCGTGCGCGTTAACTAAATGTAATCCGGAACTCGGCGCGATCTACGACGTGGGAGCGTAGGAACCTCATAAACACCAGGAGCATAAATGACAGCGTGTGTGCATACACACGCTCGTCGCTCACTTACTTGCATGAGTGGACAATGTCACGGGTGATTTACTGTAACACCGAACATTCCCCAGTGCTTCGCCCACTCGTCAAGGTTCACTTCGTGGAGATGCGTGAAATTTTTTTGGTTGATCCTTTTGACATACGTTCTATAAGATTAAAACACCTGTGGTGCGTACCCGCTTCCGAGGGCCAAGCACTACTGGTATGAGCCACAAGACATTCCGGTGTCGTTAATCTTGTATATGACGTACATGACGGGTACATCACTTTAGTGCATCGAAGAGCGTTTCCATAGTCAACGCGCGCATTTCGCTCTCACTGTCTCTCTCTCTCTCACAAGACAGCAGATGGAAGAGTGAGAGAGCTCGCGCGCCGGGAGGCACGCGCCGAGGGCGCGCCTCCCACACGCGCCCTCCTAGTAGCGCGTTCCTAGTAGGTAATGCGCTGCTACAACGGACGGACAGACCCAAACCTTAAAGGGGTCCTGAACCACCCTCCGGGCTTGGTGGAAAAACATATTCTACGGCGTGCCTACGCCGTAATGAACATCTCAGCCAAATGCTGTAGTCATCCGCGAAGCGTAGCGTTCACAAGCGGAGCACAAAGCTTCCACTTCCTCAGGAGCACTCAACTCAAAAAGCGGCTTCTCCTCACGCTGGTTCGTCATAGAGCATTTACAAGGAGCGTCGTTTCTATTGGCCGATGGCAGACACGCCCGCCGTGCCTGTGTGCCGGCCCTTCGCAGCGCGCGTTTTTAAAAACCGTAAGCGCGTGCGTGCCGTGCGTGCCGTGCGCTCGCTTTTCCTTGCGTTGTGAGCCCCTATATAGGCAAAATAGTTGCTGGAAATATGTAAAAATATATTTGTTAATTCGCAAGTCTTATAGATGCCATTGGAGGGCGTCCGTAAACTACCTCGGTGTGGACGCGAACGGTGCGGTGCAAAAGTCACCATAAATATAGTTTTCCAAGAAGGCCAACAAATGCATGCTAGCAGCCTGTACTAAATCACAAATTATTCCCAAACTTTAATTAACAATTCATCAGTCATTGTAGATGGCTTTATTCCCTATGCTACTCCAATGCGCCACCTTCTAGTACTCATACTCAGTAACATGGCTGGAGTCGAACCCAAAATATTTCTTTTATAAGGCGGATTACAGGACTTGGTCTGATTATAGGGTGTATTTGGGTGTATTAGAGCTCATTAAGGCACATTAGGGTGGATTAAGACAGACTGAGGTGCATTAAGGTGGACTATGGCATATAGAGTGGATTACGCTAGACTTAGATTAGGGCGAATTAAGATTACAGCAGATTAGGGTTGACTAAGGTAAATTAGTGTGGATTAAAATCATTACGTCTGTAATGTTCTTAATAGTCTGAAGTTATTGAGGCTTGACTTAGCCTTAACTTAATCAGTCAGCGCCTAATTAGTTACACTAATTATGCTCGGTCTAATTAACTTAAGCATAATCACACGTGACTTAATAAGCTGTGTTTCATTAGTCATGATATAATTATGCTTGAGTTAATTAGCCATATCTTAATTATACATGACCTAATTAGCTTACGCCTAGTTACGCTGTGCTTTGATATATTATCTTAATTAGGTATCGCTTGGTGAGTATTGCCTTAATTAGGCCTGATTTAATCAGTGTTAGCCTAATTACTCCTGAGATATTTAGTCTCAGCTTAATGAGGCTTTACCTTTAAGTCTTAGCATAATTTACCTTGGGTCAATAAGTGCTAGCTTAGGTTTGACTTAACTAGTAATAACCTAGGTATGCGTGGTTTAATTAGTACTTGTTAATTAAATGTGGCCCTATTAGAAGCTTGCTTATGCTAAACTTGTTCATATCAGCTAAATTAGGCTTCGCATAATTAGTCCTATCCCAATTAGACTTGATTTAATTAGTATCGCGGCTTCATTAACGGTAAATAATTAGTATCCGCTTAATTAGGTGTGACTTGTCATAGCTCAATTAAGCTTGAATTAGTTCAGTTTGGCTTGGTTTGACTTAGTTGGGTTAGTCCTGTCTGCACTAGGCTTCAATTAATTATTCCTAATTAGGCTCCTTTGAATTAGACTTAACCTTACCTAACTAGTTTTAGCAATCTTAATTAGGCTCCATTGAATTAGACTTAGCCTTACCTAACTAGACCTAGGAAGCTTTGTCTTTACTACAGCGTGGCATTGTTATGCTAGCGGAGTTTTCTGCAAATTTCCCAGTTTCACCAATAGCTCAAACAGTTTCACTGTTACAATTGACTAGTGTATTCACACATTAAATTAATCCATCCTTCCTTCCGCATGTCAACGCACCTTATTCCATATTAATCTGTCGGCAGGGTTCGAGATGTGAAGGTCTTCCTTTCGAGTCATAGTAGTCACACGTTCGAGCCCGACAGGATGATTAACCCGTCCACAATCGCTAATCAACAATTAACTAACTTGGGGTTATGCGTGACAAGGTGGAGCAGCGTTGATAATTGCACTGTTTGTCCTGACGCCGTCTTATGCGCAATATCGACGACAAGCAGCGCACTGACAAAGTAAGCGCGCACACCTGCGAGCCTAAACGTGTGTGACGAACGAAAACAAAGCTTCGGAGGATCGAAAAAAAAAATGCGGTGATCGCGGGGGCACGCGACCGAGCCCAGGGGCGGAGCGAGCAGGCGGCCACAAGCGCGCTACGGACAAACAGCCCCGGTAGTCGCGCGCTTTTAGTCAGCCACTCTGACACGTCGCTGAAGTCTGGTGACGTAACGCGGTGGGCGGGGCACCTCCTTCGACACCGCCCTCAGGAGCTCTGTACCCTCTATTCCGCAGAGTTGGGACACGACTGTAAAGGAAGGTTTTCTGGTCGCAATATCTTCGCTCCTAACAAACCGCTTTGAAAAATTTTTTCGGCTGTGAATTTCTGAGAGGCCTTCAATACACACCCAGCCGTTTTCAAAACCAAGCCCGAGTGGTGGTTCAGAACCCCTTTAAGGAGCTTCGCCCCTAAAAGAAGAAGTTGATTTCATATTTGAAAAGTGTATTTGATAATGTGTCGATGCAAGTGCATTTCACGATTCATGCTACACGCTGTCCACGGATGTCCGTCACTCATCGTCTAAAATGATGAATAGTCAGACATGCAGTAATTGCGGCAGCGTAGCGAGCTAGAAGCTAAGCTTCGCCGCCTTGATGGACGACTACTTTCTGAGAGCAGACCCTGGGTCCTTGGCCTAAGCGCTCCTGCATGCTCAAGGCTGCAAAGGCGCTACTGTGCTTGCTCAAGTCGACGGTACTCCACGAACGACTGTGAACCGTCCTCCCGTATTAGTGCATCACCGCTTTGTGCGTGTGTTCTCACTAACTGTCCTGTTTTTTTTTTCCTGCTCTCATTTCCCCTATCTTATCTATCATTCCCCCTCCCTATGTGTAGGGTAGCCAACCGAGCACGTGCTTGCTCCCTGTATTTCCTCTTCACATCTCTCTCTCTCTCTCTCAGACTTCTTTTATATTGCAAAGACACAAAAGGGGGAAAAAATGCGCGAAGCTGCTCAAGAATCTTAAAAGCAGATAACTATCCCATATGGGTTTAAGTTGTCGTTCATTCCCACAACACCAAGAAATTGGAATAAAAACATAAAAGCGCCCGTGACGTACACCACACGTGTAGAAACAGGCAAATTTGGCTTACCGGTGGCGTCAAATCAGTGTTGTTTCGAGTTTCGGCCGAGATGGTTCGGGTGCTTTCGCGGGAGGCTTTCTGTTCAGAGGTAGCTTTCGATGTTTGTTGGAGTGTGGATTACTTTGTTTGGACAGTTCAGAAGTAAGGTGTGAATTGCATTTTTAGACAGAACAGGGGGACCATTCTGGCGCGTCAAATAGAGCTCTTCCACCGAGCTCTGCGTGTTGTGCTGAAAGTGAGCGACGCAAATTCTCGTCACTTCCAAATTTTTGTAGCTGTCACCCAACGTACGTATATTGCAGGCTTTTGCTGGTGCGCGTGATATGCTCTCAATTTACGTCCCGTGAAAGATACTTGGCGCCGACACGGCCGATAGGTTTCTTAAAACTGTACCTATGCGTGTTCGTTGGTAAAAGTCCATCTTGAATAAAACAGCGCAACTTAAGACTCAGACGAAGGAACAACAAACGTGGACGAACGCTGATTGCAACAATCGACAGTCAGCGCTCGTGTATTGTTCTTTCATCGGTGTGTATAGTTGCGCTGTTTTATTTCTGATGGACGGTCGATGAGCATTAGAGTTCGGTCTGCCCTTTAAGTTGCACGGCGCCGCTGCTCTAGACGACCGCTTTCGGACGACGCTTTAAAGAGAAGCACACACTATGCACAAGTCCGGTAGCCGAAACTGCAGTACGGTACGAATCGCTTCCTACCCGTTGCAAACACCTTGCAATAAATACTCTGCTGCCACCTTCGTCGAGAGAAGACCATGAAACATGCACGCGAACAAAAAGCGTGCTTTCGAGAACAGCACGGCCGCGCATGCAAACAAAAACATGGTGTAGCGGAAGCGTGCACGCCGGCGAGACAACTGGGCCCGCATTTCGCAGCGCCCTCTGCGACGGCGTCGACTGAGCTCGTCACGACTAAGCATATGTGTAATTATTTAGCGTTAGTGCGGCTTGTTTCATTTGAGAGAAATAGCATTGTCACAAGTTTGTCAAGTGTAATGCTCGACACCAAGTTTCTTGGCATAAACAAAGTGCGGACACAGAGCGACGACGCTTACTGCAAAGCGCGCACGACGTTAACAATTAGCTCGATGTGTAGAAGTAATCGCGTTCGTCGTGTATTATTGAAGTGGGGAAGCTATACATACGTCATACGAATTTAATTCACTCAAATGAAACATATATGTAAGAGCTTAATTCACGTTGCCGTGAGCGAAAGGCCGATTACAGCGACGCTTTTGCAAATTGCTTGCGGCTGCGATAGCATACACACGAGAAGTGTCTTTGGCAATGCTGTAGCGGTTATGATGCGCTTTTAATTTTTTTTTCGATTGTCAGACTGCTCGAATGAACTACACGCTTGGAATTTGCCGCGTCGTTACAGGACTTCACGCCTTCACGATCGGAACTGAGCGTATGGGCAGAGCCGCAAGCCGCGGTTATGCGCCTTGCTGGCGGTTATTTGAGAGCCTTGTCCTTGGCACGTTACGTGAGAGCCTTGTCCTTGGCACATAGGTTATAGCGTCACCAATATCGCATGCTTGAGTACCTATTCCGTTACATTTGTTTCTGCGTAAGGATTTGATCGTGTAGGGATTAGAGGCTTTAGTCCGAAACAGTATTTTAGCTGAGGCATCTTCAAGTCGTATTTAAACAAGTCTCGTTGTTGCAAGTGGTCCATCCTTGCGCCAGTTACCGAATTAAAGCATACGCATGAAGCGATGCCGACATGATATAGCTCGCAATCATTCGCATCATGTGGCAAGGTGCTTTCAATCAGTTTCTCACATCTTGTCATAGCTGGGCGTCGGCACATTCTTTTCTACATTCATTGAATGCTTCCTCCAGAGCTAACGCAACTTCATCTCACGCGGCTGCCCCTCGCAAACTGTTGTAAACACGCCGTCGGCGCTCCGACGCTCCGTGCTCGGAGGCAGCTTTCGCACACGCTTCGCCGGCGGCGGTGGCGCGACCGTGCAGGGCCGCGGCAAGCGGTGGGCGGGGCCTCCGCGCCGCGACGTCGACACAAGCCCTGGTTATATCGCCGGTGCCTACCACTGTTTACCAACGTGGAATAGGTCTATACAGTGACGACGGCGCGTTCCGCGTGAGGGCGTCGCGAGCCAACCCCCCAAAGCGCGTTGGTCTGCATGCGCTTCGTATGGTAAACCACCTGTTTCCGGCCACTTTATCATGCTAATTATTTCTTCGGCATGTAGGAAGTGGTGAAAGCAGTACAGGTGCGTGTGGGGACAATCTGGCTTTCTCAGTACTCATGCACTCGGCAAAAGAAGCCGCACACTGAGCACTAGTAGTAAGAATGGGTTAGTTGGTTGGTCGAACTTGACCATGTTATATTTGATGGAGGCGAAAATACTTGGGGTTTGTGTGCTTAGATTTAGATGCACGCTAAAGATTCCCAGGTGGTCGAAATTCCCGGGGCCTTCCACCACAGCGTCCTTCATAAACATAACACAGTTTTGGGATGATAGACGGCATGCTGATGCAGATGTCACCGTGTGCGTCCTTCCGCTTAGTTTCTACAATGAGACGGATTTGCACAGCCTTCTGGCGAACCGCTCAATTGTGTGATTGTCAAGATGTTTCCCGGAACCATCACATGTTCTGTTGCCATAACGATGAGATTACCGGCCTCATTGCAGCGGCTGAGCACATCGGCGTTGCTCGTAGCACTGCGTGTGGGCCGTAGCTGACTGGGCTAGTTGGTTGTGCATACTTAAAGGAGTACTGCCACGAAAATTTTCAGTAGGCGTTCTGTTGCATGAAATGAAAGGTCAAGCCCTCCAGAGCCCAGAAAACGTACTGGTAAGCGTGAGCGCGACGTCAAAATTTATTTACAGCGTGCCTTTAAAAGCTGGTTTCGGTTCCTACTGTAGCCCGACGTCACGACACGGTATGTGCATAGTAATGAGCCTCTCGTGACGTGCTCCGCAAAAAATCGTGACGTTTTCGCCCAGTGCTCTCTCGCGCGCAGCGCCTGTAGCAAATGTGGGGTCAACGATGTACAAAATTTTGTATGGCGACTCTGCGACGACAGCAAATACTTCGGCACAGTGCAAGATGCAACGCACGCCATGCACGGTGGGTGTCGGCGTGGTTCCTGAGCCTGCGATAAGCTAAGGTGGCCTCCGAGACCTCCGCGGCATTTCAAGGGCAAAATGCCGGCACCATAGCGACCTTGCCTTCCCATTATACCCGGGCACACACGACGATAGAGGGTAATTCGACTTCGCTCGCTCGCTTCACGGGCACCCTTAACTACGGCGACTGAACGGCGAAGGCAGACGACCGCGAGTGACGCGCGAGCGGCCATTTTGCATGTTTTTGTACCTGACGTCATCACAAATTGCCATACTGCTGCGTGAAGTCACCAAAATTTGTACTGTAGCCTGACGTCACACTAGTGTCGATGTCAGTAGGCACGCCATGTGAAAATTGACTTTGACGTCAAATTAAAATATCTTATCAGCACTTCCTGAGCTTAACATTTGCTCAGTGCTGTCTACGCATATAGGATAGTTGTATGGTGGAGTAAACTCAGCTTCGAAAATTGCTGTCAGTACTCCTTTAAAGGGGCCCTGCGACACAAATTGAGCAGGCCGTTTTTATCACTGATTCTAGAACTGTTGCACGCGGGGATGTCGCAGAGAGAGTAGAAACGCCGAAAGCAAAGTGGCTATAATTTTATTTCAGCGAACAAACCGCCCAAAATCGCCTCCCGTTTGAACTGAGGCGACAACGGATATTTTCGTTACAGGAAGTGACATGGAGTGACGACATTGGCGGGGCCAGGCTGGGCGGTCTGATTGGCTTGACGCTCAAGGTGCTTGTCACACACGTGTGGTGTCTGCTGGGTCAAGCTTTTAAGTACCAAAATATACTAAAATAGTTTTTATGCTTCGTAAGAAAGAAAGCAAGTATCTGACATTACTTGCAAAACGACACTAGGCGCGCTGTGCAATGGTTTGCGCGTCCATATATGCATGGATCGCCTTGCAGGAGGATAACTGTGTCAGCACCCCATCTGTCGCTCTCTTACACAAAGAAATTGCATATCTTTCCGCTAACAAGCCCCAGATGACCGTTTTTATAATGTACATGCAGCATGTGTGGTGATGACATTTGCTTATTCCTTCATGTGTTGTTTTTATCATGAGATGACCTTTGCATCTTCCTGTGTGTTTATCAGTGTATAATACTTGTGACGAGGCTCATACATATACGTTTTCGCCGAAATAAAGTCAGTTGACAGTCAGCGCTCCGTGGTGTGGTGTGTGTTCCTTTTTTCATCGTCCTTGTGTTCGCGCTGTTTTTTTCATGTTTCTAATCTATTCATTTGAATGCTGAAGAATGCATGCATCTGGACTCGTGAGGGCTTGGGAATTTGTATTCATGCAAGGACTCAGCGTGGTGTGGTGCGACTTAAAATTATTATTATTATTATTATTATTATTATTATTATTATTATTATTATTATTATTATTATTATTATTATTATGTTCTTTCTACTGTGATTGCGACTCACGGCTGCTTGAGGGAAAAGTGACTCCTCTTTTCGAGGTATCTATTTTAATATTAAAGGAGGAATTGTGATACCTTCAGCAAAAATGTCCATATTTTGTAATTTTCAAGTACAGTAATGGTTGGCATATGTGCAATTGAAGTAAACGTTTTGAAAAACCACTTTCCTCCAAAAAAGAATGTTTCGATCGTGTCATTTGTTCTGATGGTCGGTGACGAACCATGCAGCCGAGCCTTCCGAGCACGACGCGCAATGGCAAGAGCTCTCACGAGCAGCAGATGCGGGCGAATCAGTGGCTTGTGCCTCACCCTCCGAAAGGCGGAAACCACCGGAGTTATGCATATATGCTTGCTACAGTGTTATCATCGCATTGGTACCACGCATACCATATAGAGGAGCTTCAGAACGAACATTCCCTGCGCGAACGCGCGCGTCCAGACGGGCCCTGCCACGCCGAACATATCTGGCCGCGCGCGGACGGCGGTTTCGCAGGCATTCAGGGGAGAGTGTCATCACGTACCTCTCCCTATATATTCTTACACCGTGGCCTAGGTACTTCACTCCTCCTCTCTACCTCACTTCCGCTATGCACTGCGCGACGCTATTTTAACGCGATAGCGTTAGAGAGCTCGTTTCGCAGAAATTCCGCCGTCGGTGTGGGCGTCGCTTGTGAGCGAAATATCGTCCGTGAGCGAAAAATCGAGAAAGATGCGAATGAAATACAGGATAAAAATTTTCTGTCCCATTGAGGATCGAACCCGGGCCGTTTGCGCGGCAAGAAGGTGTCCTATCACAAAGCCACGATGTTTTCTTTCTTTATTGCACAAAGCCACGATGTTACTTGCGACTGCTTCGGAAAAAAAACACTACATAACTGTCATGTAGTGGAAGGAGTCTCCTTAAAGGGACCGACAACTGACCAGAACCTGCGATTAGATTCTGGCGGAAATGAAAAAAACAAAAACAAAAAAACCATGAATTATGGTGACAGATTCAATCATACTTAATGGGATTTGAGTAGAATGTGTATTTTTAAATTGCGTTTGAAAATCACAAAAAACGGGTATGCCGCGCAGCGTAGCCGTAGAGACTTC